>PVJC01002327.1:0-80650 GCA_004026665.1 Murina feae | reverse complement strand
TATCCCTGCCCCCATGCACAGCCCCAATCCTCTGAGAGGGAGAGGTGAGAGCCTGTCCCACGGGGCTGCGTCCCACTTCCTGTGTGTCCCCCGCTGCTGGGCTGGAAGCTACGCCACAGTCACTGTAGGGCCTTCCAGCAGCACAAACACACCGGCCTCCGGGAGATGGAGTGACTCAGGGGCCTCTCAGAGCAGAGACGCCCACGGTGCCTCCCTTCCTCGGCTGCTGCACCCACGCCCTGCCAGTGTGACGTGTGCACACTGACACACACTAACACACACTGACACACACTGACACACACTGACACACAATAACACACACTGACACACACTAACACACACTGACACACAATAACACACACTAACACACACTAACACACACTGACACACAGACACACACTGACACAGACACACTAACACACACTGACACACACTGACACACAATAACACACACTGACACACTGACACACACTGACACACAGACACACTGACACACACTGACACACAGACACACTGACACACACACTGACACACACTGACACACACTAACACACACTGACACACTGACACACACACTGACACTGGGGTTGTCCTCCTTCAAGGAGCTAGGGAGGAGGTAAGACCCAAGAAGGCTGAGGTAGCAAGATGATGAGTGTTGATCTGGGCCCCAGGCCCCCAGATCTGGTGGAAAGGCTAGGAAGCAGGCTTTGGCCATCACCTTTGGCAGGAGAGCTGACCTGAAGCAACCTCAGCCTAGACTGAGGAGCTTTGTCCAGCGTCCGCGCAGGTGGCAGGGCTGATGGGAAATAAGACACCCATCGCAGCAGCCAAGTAGAGAATCGGGACGGCTCTCTGAGAAAGGCAAGCCTAGCCCTCCAGTTGCATTTCATTCCAGATCAGGAGCAACCAGTAAGAATAGAATTTGTTAAGTTATCCTGATAGGAATGGGGTGATTGTTTTGTTGGTTTTTTGTTTGTTTGTTTCTCGGTGTGTTTTTTTACTTTATACTTTTGTGAAATAAATATTAGGAGAAGAGCTTTTTGGAACCCTCATAACTTTCGTTATTTACGGAAGGTTTGTGCTTTTACACCTGTGTAACTAAAAATCAGCCCTTTGGACAATAAATAAATAAATAAATAAATAACAACAGCAGAGGCAAGGAATGTAATTTCTGCTTTTTTTGCCAAACCTAAGGGAGAGCATTCCCAGCAGAGGAAACTGGAATTGAGGACCACAAGAAGGAAAGATTCACAAGTCAAGTTCTTGGAGCTTGAAGGCCAGGATAGGGAAATGAGCCTGGGTTTCTACTGGCAAGGGTTCTGGACAAAAACCATTTGGCTGAAGGTATAGACAGAGCTGATCTCAAATCCTGGCACAGGCGTCCTAGTCCTCAGGCTCCAACACAAACAAGTCTCAGCCCATCCTCTCCCCTTTCCACCCTCCCTAACCCACAAAAGTGTTCATAGAAAATATAATTCTCTGTGAGATTCACATCTTGGAAGTAAAAGGGATAGAAAACTAATAGAGTATCTTCTTACTTAGCAACTTGAAGTGCAGCAGATATCACAATACCAGACCCCACTGTCTCTTCAGAGTTGACCCTGGAAAGAAAGGGTATTCCCCGGGAAAAGCTACCTCCACACATTAGAAATATTCCCCCAAACCTACAGATGGATATAATTTTCTGGGTGAAATATTGCAATGGTATTCTGATATTAAGTTTTGAATTTGCTTTCTTTCTTAGATCCCAAGAGATGACCCTAAGACATTTAGACCTTGGTCTATTCCGATAGCATAACGCTGCTGTCATTTCTCTAAAAGGTAAGATCAATAAGCTGAAAGGTAATTACTCAGATGGAAAAACTGATCTAGTCCTTTGTGTTCTATGGAAATTTATGATGACACAAGTGTGTGAGTCCAGTCTCTTTTTTTATTTGTTTAAAATATGTTTTTATTTATTTCAGAGAGAGGAAAGGAGGAGAGAGAGAAAAACGACGATTTGTTGTTCCATTCATATTTGCATTTGTTGGTTGATACTTGTATATGCCCTGACTGGGGGTAGAACTGCAACTGTGGTGTCTCGAAACCATGCTCCAACCAACTGAGCTACCAGCCCAGGGCTCACTCAGCTTCTTACTTTATAAATCAAGATGGGGGGGGGCGTCAAGAGAGAATAACTACCTCAATGTATTTATTCACAGCCATAAAGCTAACCAGTCTAATTTTTCAATTCCTCCTCTCTCACATGAAGTTAAGGGATTTACACACCTTTATAATTATTCTTTTTTTTCTTCCAGGTGCTTCTGTTTTCTACAGAAAAGATGGCTTGTTAAACCTAACTGGACTGCACACTGATATTCTTACACTGATGTGAAAAAAAAAATCACACAACACTTAGAAACATTATTCCAGTCTGATTACCTTGATAAGATGAATCATTATTTACAAATCATTAATTTAGACTCTCTAGCCTAAGAGGCCACCAGACAAGCATGGTGATAGTCACAGCAATCAAATTTAATGCTAAGTTGTTCCGGACAATATCATGTCCATATTGCTGTAAAAGCAAATCTTTCCTTTATGTTTATCCAGTACCATTGGTCTGTAATGCAGGCTACAATCCTAGAATGAAAGACACTTCTCAGTAGATAAGCATGTGATTACTTTTCCCAGGGATGTGTTTGATTCAGTGTCCACAGGTAGGGACACCGCAGAGTTCTACAAGCTTTGATATTATTTTGTTTTTACTGTGGATTAGCTATGGGTCTCTATATGTGCATTTGACAACAAAGCAGTTGTATTTTCCTCATTGTAGATGAGCTATCAAACTGGTTGATATTCTTTTGGAATTTGGAGGGCAAAAGCATTGTAAAAATCATTTTCAATGTAATATCATAAAACCCTTTTACTTCTTAAATCTGTTTATAAAAACACACCTGATCTGGTATCAGGGTTTCAGGAAAACGTCATTGCTCTATTTCCCATATATTCAAGTGGGTAACCCAGAGCAAAAAAATTCTAAATTGTAGTCACCCCTATGTTGAAGTTGGAAATATGCAGGGTCCACCAAATTTTATTCCTCAATTTTAGAGGCCTTCAGAGAAGGAGAAACCAGCAAATGAATTATTCCGTATTTGACCAGAAAGTCAGGGAGTAAACTGACACTCTATCAACCAGAATGCATATGATCAGGCTCACCAAGCCTTCCAGTACAGTGACTCCTTGAAGTGAATGAAGGATAGGACTAGCTGAGCATGTTTGGTGATTGGTGAGAGAAGGTCAACATTAGACATGCCTTACAGCCTGGAGAGGTCGAAGGTCAAGGGAGGCACTGAGCCCATGTGATTGAAGGGACTGGGGTACAGCTGTTCACAGGCCCATCCGCTGACTTTGGAGGCTCCACTAGAACACAGGAGTCCAAGGGAGGAAGTGGGACAGGGCACAAAGAGAAAGGAGACAGGAGCAGAGGGGTCATGGATAGGACAAAATTTAGGAGAGATTTTTGAACACATGAGCAGAAGAGTTGGGGAACCTAGTGGGAGCAGCTGGGGTGAAATGAGTTGAAATAAAAAGATGTTTTAGCCCTGGCCACGGTGGCTCAGTTGGTTGAGCATCATCCCATGCACCAAAAGTTCACCGGATTTATTCCCAGTCGGGGCACATATTTCCAATTTATAGGTTTGATCCCCAGTTGGGGCGTGTGGAAAGCAATCAGTGTTTCTCTCTCTTTCCCTCTCTCTCTAAAATAAATAAAAAACATATTTTAAAGAGATTTATTTCTTTTTTCAAAGATGTTTTAAAAACATAAGTGAAGCCTTGACTGGGTTGCTCAATGGGTTGGAACACTTTGGCCCACCCAGCTACTAGAGAGAGAGCAAGCACAGGAGTGAACACGCAAACGAAAGCGTGCTACCACGACATCTCTGTTTCAATTTGGTGACACTACTTTGGGCTTGGGAGAGAGCAGGCTTTCTTTCAAACTAACCAGTCTCTTTCCCAATCTCCTGCGGGCATCCTCCACCTGTCCCCTCCAGTCTTTCCCCCAGTTTTCCAGGCTAGACACCACCCCTTTACGTTGCCACATGGACCCAGCAAAGGAACTCCCACTGCTGTTTTTATTCCTCCCTTGGTAATCACAGTTAATGACTGATAGCTGATTCTTCCTGCCCACTTCAGGAAAAAAGTCCCCTGGGTGGAGAATGCACTGTCCCCTGGAAAGCCTGTGAATGCATGACTTCCTAGTGAGTCAGGTTTAATGTCCAATTCTATTTGCTCCCTTCTTAACTAGCTGCTTATGCTAACAGTGCATGCACATGTGTGTATGAGGGTGTGGGTGTGTATATACACATATATATTGTGTATATCCTATCTAATAAAAGAGTAATATGCAAATTGACGATCACAAGATGTCTTCCCCATATGGTCAAAGATGGCCACCACAAGATGGCCAACAAGGGAAGGCAGTTGGGAGGGACCCAGGCCTGCAGGGGAGTACAGTTGGGGGGGGGCCCAGGCCTGCAGGGGAGGACAGTTGGGGGGGAACCCAGGCCCGCAGGGGAGGGCAGTTGGAAGGGATCTAGGCCTGCAGAGGAGGACAGTTGGGAGGAACCCAGGCCTGCAGGGGAGGACAGTTGGAGGGGGACCCAGGCCTTCAGGGGAGGACAGTTGGGGGGGGACCCAGGCCTGCAGGGGAAGACAATTGGGGGGACCATTCTGGCAGGGGGAGGGCAGTTAGGGGCAATCAGGCCAGCACAGGAGCAGTTAGGTGTTGATCAGGCTGGTAGGGGAGTGGTTAGGGGCAATCGGCAGGTGAGAGGTTGGGAGCCAGCAGTCTTGGATTGTGAAAGAGATGTCTGACTGCCCGTTTAAGCCCGATCCCACCACTGAGATCGGGCCTAAACAGGCAGTCAACATCCCTCAAGGGGTCCCAGATTGGAAAGGGTGCAGGTTGGTCTGAGGGACACCACCACCACCACCCCCGACTCCCACTCTGTGCACGCATTTCGTGTACCAGGCCTCTAATATATATACATATGATATTTAAGTCAGATCATAAGGTGTTCTACAATCATTTGTCCAAAACATAGGAATGTAAACTTTCCTCAGATCATTTTCCAAGGGAAGCAGTGTGCTTTTCAAAACAAACCTTTGGCATCTTCCTAGTTGCTGGAATAAAGACCTATTGCTACTTGCCCTTGAAAAGGAAACGTTTATCTATTTCCACCACCAAAGTTAAAAATAGTAACAACTTCACATGCAGCACCTAGCAGCTTTCATCTAAATAGGTTGAAATTGGCCTGGCCAGCGTGACTCCGTGGTTGAGCATCGATCTATGAAACAGGAGGTCATGGTTCAATTCCCCGTCAGGGTACATGCCTGGGTTGTGGGGTTGATCCCCCATGTGGGGCATGCAGGAGGCAGCTGATCAATAATTCTCTGTCATCACTGCTGTTTCAATCTCTCTCCCTTCCCCTCTGAAATCAATAAATACATATTTTTTAAAATAAATAAATGGGTTGAAACTTTACATCCAAAAGTTCTATGGGGAACTTGCAGCAATGGCAAAATGGCCAACAAATCTGTAGGAAAATTAAGCAAAGCCAACAGATAAGTGTTCATTTATGAAAAACTGCTAAACTTTAGGTAAAAACAGAGGTCTATGGCAATCTTTTCTGGAAGGAAATAATAAAGATCGGAGTGGACTGACTCACTCATTCTGCAGATGCCCTTCAAGCCCCAGCACCACCCCAGGTGCCGATGGCCAGGGAGCAGGAGGTTGGCTCCAGGGCGTGTCCAGCCTGGTCCCACCCCAACGGCCACCTCCTGATTAATTAATTTCCTTTCAATGTGCTCGAATCCAAGCACCGGGCCTCTAGTTAATATATTAAGTGCTTAGAAGGTTGCATGAAGTGTGTGCCTATTTAAAAATAGCTAATATTTTTATTAGTGAAACATTGTATCTTTAACAGACTGTGGAAGTGAGAAATACAGATTGGGGAGCAGAGTAATCAATAGTACTAAGAGTTTTTAGTTTGGTGTTCAGAGGAGATACCAGATAAGGTGGATTGGGAGTCTGGGAAAAACACTAGACACAGACATCTGACTCTTGCCACTTCCCTCTGCTTCTCACATCCATCTCATCCCCCATCTGTCTCATCTGTCGCACTAGCCTCCTCTGGTTTACAGGTCAGGCCCTTCACACTGCTGTTTACTCAGCCTGGAAGGGCACAGAGCCTGGACTCAGTAAATATTTAATAATTCGATATTTGAATTTGGAACTCTTTTAAATGGAGATAAAACAAAATACCTGGAAATGTATGAGACTGCCATGTGTGCTGGGTAGTCGTGGCCCAAGCCTATAACTTCTTTAGTAAAAGGTTAAGCCCTAACTGGTTTGGCTCAGTGGATAGAGCATCGGCCTGTGGACTCGAGTCCCAGGTTCGATTCCAGTCAAGGGCATGTACCTTGGTTGCGGGCACATCCCCAGTAGGGAGTGTGCAGGAGGCAGCTGATCGATGTTTCTCTCTCATTGATGTTTCTAACTCTCTATCCCTCTCCCTTCCTCTCTGTAAAAAATCAATAAAATATATTTTTTTTAAAAAAGGTTAAGCCAGCCCTACTCATTGTTCTTGAGCATCTAGGTGAACACACCTTGAAATGCCAGAAGTAATCCTCTTTTCCAGGCCCCTCAAAGGAGTAACCATCCTCAAGAAAGCACATAATTTTGTTAACTTTCCTGTAATCCAATCCTCACCTTACTTTTTCCTACATTCGTGTCATCTTCATTTCCTCCTTAATTCCAAATGTATAAAAAAAACTTAAAAATTGTCAGGGGAGGGGGGGAAGAACTACCAAAGAACTTGCATGCTTATATGCATAACCATGGACACAGATAATAGGGTAGTGAAGGCCGGGGTGGCAGGGTCAATGGGGGGAAAAGGGGGACATATGAAACACTGTCAACAATAGAGGTGAAAACAATGAGATAATGAAATGCAAAGAAAAAAAGAAGCTAAAATGTTAGGTTAAAAACAAACAAATAGCTGTCATTCTCTGGAGCATTTTGGGATCTTGCTTCCTAACATATGGCATCAGTTTCACATCAGCCCTTATAAAAATTCTCTGAAGGTTTGGGCATTTCTTAAGTCCACTACACATGTAAGAAAGCATGACACAAAATAAAAGGCGTGTGTACAGAAAAGAGGAGCCCAGCAAACACCGAGTATTGGGAGAGGTAACAAGGGCGGTGGAGTGACATTTTAAGGTCATGGGTGACAACGCCTTAAATGCTCAGAGGCCGCCCAAAAGGGAGTGTGGAAGGTAGGACTGGGTTTGGCAATCATTTCAGAAAAAGTTGCCTGACGTTGGGAGGGGCAGGGGGGAGCAGAGGGTACTTAGTTAAGGAAGGCAAGTTAGACTAACTTACCAAAATGTTTGATAAAGAAGAGAAGCAAGATCCAGAGAAGGTGATTTTAGGGACAAACCCTGCTGTGGGGGTTTCTCAGATAGGAGCGTAAGGAAGCAATGGAGAGGCCAACAACTAAGGTGCAAACAGGGAACAGAAGCGTGAGCCTAGCCCCCGGAGGCTCCGCGCATTCCTGCTTGCACCGTGTTGTAACGCCTACACTGCGGCTCGCACCTCGTCTTCTCGCCCCGGCTCACACACCCTCTAATACATGGCTTAGCACCCGCAGCCCTGGGAACTTGTTGGACATGCACCATCTTTTTTTAAAAATATCTTTTATTGATTTTTTTACAGAGAGGAAGAGAGAGGGATAGAGTTTTAGAAACATCGATGAGAGAGAAATATCGATCAGCCGCCTCCTGCACACTCCCAACTGGGGATGTGTCTGCAACCAAGGTACATGCCCTTGGCCGGAATGGAACCTGGGACCCTTGAATCCGCAGGCCGAGGCTCCACCCATTGAGGCAAACCGGCCAGGGCAGACAAGCACATTCTTGAGTCCCACTCCGGATCTCACCCGGGAGGCCGACAACCTGTGCTTTTTAAAGTCCTCTGGCGGGTGGATGCTCTCCCAGTCCGCACCACGACCGCTCCCCGAGGAAACGGCAGAGACCTCTGCCGGGAGCGGTGACGACAGCCCCAGGGCAGGGTTTCTCCCTGGACCCTCAGCCGGGCCTTCTTGCTCCCGGGCACGACCCCACCCGACAGCACCCTCGGGCAAGTCGGCCCGCTTTGGACTCAGCACCACCCGACCGGAAGCCAGGCCGGGCGGGTCCCTTTAACCAACCTCAGCGCCCACCCGCTAGGGGCCCCAACCCCCCGCCCCGACGCGCCCTCTCGCTTCGACTTCCGGTTAGGAAGCGGGTCGAGGAGGTCGGAACAGGGGCGCCAGAGCCCAACTTCCTCCAGACCGTCTGGGCCGGGGGTGGGGGGGGTGGGGAGATGAGGGACCTTCTGTGCTTCCAGCCCCTCCGTGTGCTGAGGCCGGATGGCGACGCGGCGAGAGGACGATAGGCTAGTCCAGGGTGCGTGTCCGGGAAACCTGGCGCTCAAAAACAAAATTAAAATATGACTTGGGAACCCGCCATCCTCCCCTTTGCTCGTCTCCCCTCTCGAGCCCCTCGGAGTGGAAAAGGCGGGGCTCCACGCGGGAGAGGGGCGGGGCGAGCGCGCGACGAAATCTCGCGACAAGAGGGCGGTGGGCGGGGCGGCGCCGCTCCCTCCTCCTCCTCCTCCTCGCGTTAGTTCCGGTCGCCGAGGAGAGGCCGCCAGACCGCCGCAGTTGTCGCCACATCTGGAGTTTCTGGCCCTTTTCTCTTCGCCTTAAATTCGGTGAGGCCCGGCGCCCTCCTGCCCGGGCTCGAGGGGCGGCCCTTGGCCGGCGGGGAGAGAGCGAGGGCGGCGGCGGGCGCTGTGCGGCCCGGCTCGGAGGGGCCCCGGCGGAGGCCGCCCCATGAGGCCGGGCCAGAGCCAGTGTTCGAGGGCCCGGGCCGCCGTCTCAACCGGGGAGGCCGAGGGGCGGCCGGGCCGGAACGGGGACCCCGGGGAGGGCGGCGCGGCGCCGGAGGGGGAGGCCGCGGCCGAGACAGCCCCCTCCGCCCTACCCGGCCTGGGTAACAAAGCCGCCGCGGCCTCTGTTGGGTGATGTGCGCGTTGGGGGTTCCGGCGGGCGGGGCGGAGGAGCCGGCACCACCGCTGCGGCCGCCTCCCCCGCAGCTGCTTTCGCTCGAGGGCGGGCGGATGTACGGGGCGGCGGGGCCCCCGGCGCGAAGCGCCTCGGCGCCTGCGGTCCGCTCGTCGCGGCGGCCGTCCACGCCGGCGACGGGGTCGGTGAAGACGGGGAAGCGGACACACGGGGCGGGGTCGCGGGTCGCGGTTGGCGCGGGAAGGGCGTGGGCGGGGAGACACGTGCCCTCGAGGGGGCTGGGATGGTGGCGCAGGGCGGGGAGGCTCGGCCGGCTGTCGGTTAATCTGCGGCGGGAGCGCTGCGGCCCTTGGACCGAGTCCTGCGGGGTGGGGGGTGTCGGCGGACTTGGGGCACCGAGGGAGACAGACGCCGGACTGTTGTGTCGGGGGGTGACCGGCACCAGGCACGGGCGCTGTGGGCTCCTGAAGGTGCCGCTTCCAGCCGCAAGGGCGTCTTGCGGGGAGAAACGCGCCTTCTGAGGGTGCAGGCAGCTGAAGCGGAGGTGATCCTCGACCGGTACCCTGTCAGGACCGGAAGTAGGGCCCCGGCTGTGTTACTTGTGACTGGACCGCGGGTTAGTGCTTTGTGTTCAAAAGGAATGTTATGCGCTGGTTTTTACGGCCTTACTCTTCTTTCTCCTAGGGTGTCTTTTATGAATAATCAAAAGCAGCAAAAGCCAACGCTATCAGGCCAGCGTTTTAAAACCAGAAAAAGAGGTAAGTAATTTATGTCCTAGAAGTCTCCTCCTTCAGGCCTCCAGCGCAACTTCTTCACCTTGGTGTTCCTGTGGGTGACGGCAGCTCAGTGCTAAAACCATAAGCGGAACTACAGAAAGGAACGGGGGTTTCTAGTTGACTATTTCAGATACCCTTTACTATTTCTAAGTTGTTTATTATTTTATTTTAGAAAAGTAGGGGCTGCATTTTTAATGGTAAATTTCATTTAAGCACGTTTTTGTTTGAGGGAAAAGGTTCATTTACAAAAAGAGAGCTGATGTGATCACTCATTTCACCCAGAGGTGGTGAAGATTGGTGAGGGCAAAATCAGACTTAGCCCGTGGACGTTAATTATGGAACGGTTATTAACATTGTAATTTTTTTTTTAATATTTCTCACAGGCTTACTAAGAAAAGTACTAACACTGTACAAAGTACTTTATATTAGTGGCCACTTAGATGAAGATTGAATTTTGTAGCAAAGCATTATATACTGCTGATGCAAAGTTAAATGAGATGTTGCCTCAGGTATATTTTATATTGGGCTTAGTATTTTCCCCCAAACTTATCGCTCAAAAGCACATGTCAACCTTATTTTATAGTACATACGAGAAAGGGGAGAACTGAGTCAACTACTGGTTAATAATTTTTTTTCTCTGAATAGAGACACTTTGAGGTATATATACTGAATGTTTTGTAAATCTGTAGTTATAGTTTGCCTCCTTGTATTGGGGAGATCAATGAGTGATTTGATTCTAGTCTTTGCAAATTCATTTACATTTAAGTCAGTAGATTTTCTCAAGAGGTGGAACAGAAATTGGAAACCAGAGCAGTTTAGCAATAATAGGATTATTGTGCGGATTACTGGCATTTCCTTTATATAAATAATTTTATTGGTAACATCAGGAAGAAATGTCACTTCCCGCTTCCAGATTGAAAGCTCTCATGCTCTCCTAATTCTTAATGATGGGGTCTTGGGCAAACAAGGAGTTGATCACCCTCATGCTGTGTGAAAGTTAAGGTAGATTCTAACTGTGACAGAGAAATCAAACCCTGTCATGGAGTGTGTGGTAACCATTCAATGAAAGCTAGGCATATACCCAGACACTGTGGGGGGTGCTTTCTATCTTCATCTCATTTAATGTTCACAACAACTTTTTGAGATAGGCACTACTCTTGATACCATTTACAATAGGAAAACTTAACACATAAAGAATGGGACTAGTTGCTCGGGCAGTTAAATGATGGTCAGGATTTGTATCAGGCAGTTTGACTCAAGAGTCCTTGCTCTGAGCTACTGGTCTTTAATTTCTCTGGGCTTCAGTTGTCCTTCTGAATAGTTGGAACAAAAAAGATCTTCCTCACAAGTTCTTGTAAGGATGAAGCAAGGGAGCTAGTGTAGTTTCTGTCAACTATTGGATTTTAATAAGTACCAAAGAAGTGCATTTTTTAAAAAGCATACGAAGTATTATGGGCATTTAAAGAAAGGAATTAACAGCTCCAATGTTTGGACAAAATTTCACTCAGGAAATTTTTAGAGGATGCCCTAAATTTCAGAAAGGCCCAGGGGCAATGGAAGAACATTTCAGGTAGTTGTTTCCTGGCAGTGGAAACACCTTATTTAGCTTACTACTGCGACTCATGTGAAAAAATAGTGGAAGAAAAGCTCCGCGACTCTGTGCCTAGGCGCCTGCCTTGGGCTGGCAGAGGGGAAGCTTGCACAGGATGTGTGTTTAGTCTCCTGCTTATTAGCTAGCGGTCCAGGTCTTGGGTGATCCAGCTTACCTTAGTTTTTTTCCAGCTGTTGAAATAAATGACGTAGTGATGAATGTGATTAACTTATTCAGTGGTTATAACTTCCTAAAGTGGTGATTTCGTGGCATTTTGGTAAGCTTTTTAAGACTAAACGGGGCTTGCTTTCTCCTTAGATGAAAAAGAGAGGTTTGACCCTACTCAGTTTCAAGACTGTATTATTCAAGGCTTAAGTGAAACTGGTACTGATTTGGAAGCAGTAGCAAAGTTTCTTGATGCTTCTGGAGCAAAACTTGATTACCGCCGATATGCAGAAACACTCTTCGACATTCTGGTGGCCGGGGGAATGCTGGGTAAGAGTCTGGGTTTTGTGGGAAGTGTGCTGTATGGAGAAGTTTGTTAGAATCCAAAATATAAACTGTTTGACAAGCCCATGAAATTGGGATAGCTTTGGTTTTTTAACCCCCTTTGGATTTTTCCACTTTTAACTTCCAGACCATAGCAAGTTAGCAGATTGCCTTGCTCTGTCTAGCTTTATATTTAAAGTGTATTACAGAATTGTAACATTTGGGGATAACTTACCTGATAATCCAAACCCCTACAAGACCCCCCCATCAGTGATTCTCTTCCTCCTCCCCCAGATGTGTTTGAACAGGTTGGAAAACCCTTCCCTCTTGTTGTATCTTATGAAATACTTCTATATTTAAAAGCTTTTAGTCCTGTATGCTTCAGTACATTAGCTACAAAGTATATGTGGCTTGTCCAAAATGAGATTTGCTAAAAGTGTAAAATAGACATTGGATTTTAAAGACTTAGATTTCAACAATAATTTGAATACTGGGATGTTCAAAACTCTTGATATGATGGGTTAAAGTGTATTAATATACCCTTTTTAATATGGCTAATAGAAGATTTGAAATTACAGTATGTGGCTCACATATTTTTGTTGCACAGTGCTGCTTTAACTTCCACATCTACCCTCAACAGCTCAGGGTACCTTAACAGATTGTGCTACTTAATTATCTTCCAATGATAATGGTAATTTCATTTCCATAGCTCTTTAATGTATTTCAGAATGTTTTCATGATAGTCATTGTATTGACCCTCACAGCCCAGCCGAATCAGAACTCCATTTGTGTACATGCAGAATGTATGCTTCGAAAGGCTTCAGTGACTTACACGCAGTCAAACAAGTGCTCAGTGGTGGTACCAAAAACTCAACATTCATACGTTCTCGTGCCTAGTCAAATGCATTTCTTTCATTGTATTACCAGTTTGTAGTAAGAAATACAAAATATATCTATTTACCATTCATAATACTGTTATCAAGCAGCCTGTTTATAGAATTATTTTTAAAACACCAAGAAAATTTTCGAGCATATCCGAGAGAATAGTATGAACTTTTGATTCAGTAATTATTAACAGTCTTATTCTGTTTATGCCAATTTCATCCCTCCTCCCCCATATTTTTAAGTATACAGAAATCATTTTATCCATAAATACTTAACAAACGTATCTAAAAAATAAAGTTTCTAACTTGTGAATTTATGTAAAATTATATATCAAAACCACCTTTGAACATCTCCACTTGGAGTGACAGATTTGGCTCTTACTGATTAATGATTAATGCAGTGGATTTCATTGAGTTGCTAAACTAGGCCACACATATTGAACCAACTTAGCTATGTTCCTGCTGAGAAATTGACTTGCTTTTAAATCATGTTAGAACTTATATCGTTTTATTTTATAACTAGTGGCCCTGTGCACGAATTTGTGCACATTGAAAGGAAATTAATTAGAAGAAATATTTTAATATTCCTATTCGCCCTTTATAATAGAAGAGTCAGATGAAAGAATTAATAAAATGTACATGAAAATAGTATATAAATTGATTAATAAAATAAGACATGAAAACATGGATAAAAACAATAACTGATAAATTGACTAAACTTATTCTGATATCTCTCTGTATACCACATAAAGTAAGAACACTTCCAGAGTGACTAATTTCTTTCATAATGAAGTATTTACAACTTGAACTTTTAATGTCACATGCTCTTCAAACTCGAGAGAAAGCAACATATCACTAACCATGTCCAAAATGAGTTCAGGTAGGAATATTCCTGCTAGGTCTAGAGTTTGTCCTTGTGATTTATTAATAGTCATTGTGGCATCATGGGAGACTGTCTTCAAATTAAATGGGAGGCCAGTGTCAGATGGGGACAAATCAATTCTTGGAATCAGAATAACCTCTCCTTCCCCAGATCCTGTTAATATTTCAGCTTCGATTATGTTAGGTCGCAATCTTTTGGTAATAATTGGAGTACCATTACAAAGACCCCATTTACTATTAAGATTTCTCAGTAGCATGATGATTGCACCTACTTTGATTTTAATTTTATGACATGGCATTCCCGAAGGATTTCTAAAGGTAGCTTCAATAATAGACTGTTACAAATCATTTCATGGGGGATTTTAATAATATCCATTCTGAGAGCTTTATGTGTATTGTGCATGTGCAAGTCAACATTTATTTTTAAATTGCCAGTGCGTGTCATGTACCAGCTGGTAGGACGCACGTATGGTCGGTCGGTCACTTAGCCTTTTATATATAGAAATGAGAATCCTCACAAAAAGTAAAATTAAAATGGGACGCACTTTAAATGAAGGTCACTGCAAATTTTTTGTAAAATGTTTCTTAGCCCCAGGTGGTACACTGGCAGATGACATGATGCGTACAGATGTCTGTGTGTTTGCAGCACAAGAAGACCTAGAGACCATGCAAGCATTTGCTCAGGTAAATAAAACTTTACATAATTTTGGTTACCTACCATTATATGACCAATGTTTAAGGAAACATCTCCTTTTAAGAGGTTGCAGTAGGAGATTCAAGGAATTTGAATTGAAGATTTAAAGTGAAATATGATGAATTAGAAACTTCAAAATGTGTTGAGGCAAAGTAGGAAAAGATTGAATTAGCCCTTCTTTTCCTGTTTGTCCCTCTGAAATGAATCCATTTTTTAAGAGAAAATGTCAAAATGAAAAGGGAAATCAGTTCCCTGTCATGATTTCTATCATTGAGTTTTTCTGCATATGAGTTTTTAAAAAGTGAATGAGTTAAGGCACATTAGCTTAACAATCAAAATCTCATTTGAATGTTTTATACATAGTGATGCTTGCATTACTATAAGCCAAGAATTTAAGTGTGTCTAACCGATTTTGTTATCTATGTTATTAGGAAAGTAGAACTATTTAGTATATCCTACAAATAGGTAAATGACATATATGAGCAATGGTTAGTCTTTGCTTTAATATTTGGCAATAAAGATTTATTGTGGGGTGCTGTTAAAGCGTTCACAGCATTGCATTGGAACATTGCAGTGTTTGGGAGTTGACAGACTCTCCCCAAGCAAGTTTAGACAGCTTATAAGCACATCTAGAGGAAGGTTCAATTCTTTGCTCTTATAGAGATACTATCACAGAGATCTCAGGTGCCCTGACCTAGATCTTTTGGGGAACCTGGCATCTGTCTATATGAATTTATCATTGAACTTAATGTATTTCTTTACTGTTCTTAATAGGTTTTTAACAAGTTAATCAGGCGCTACAAATACCTGGAGAAAGGTTTTGAAGATGAAGTGAAAAAGGTATGAAGAGCAATATGTTTTGTGGGAAAGAGAAGGTTGAGGTCTAAGAGGGGTGTGTTAAGTCCTAATTCAGCCACAGGTTTCAGATCATTTTAAATGTAACTGTCATTTCTACTTGTTAATTACTTCCCTTTGTTCACGAGTCCCCATTCCATCTAGTGACTATCAGTTTGTTCTTTTTCAATTTGTTTCTATTTTGTTTGTTCATTTATTTTTTTAGGTTTTCCCATATAAGTGAAATCATATGCCATTTGCCTTTCTTTGTCTGACTTATTTCATTTAGATCCATCCATATTAAGGTTTTGTTCTTTTTCATGGTCAAGTATATATGTACCACAGTTTTTTGTTGTTAATCCTCACTGGAGGACATTTTTCCATGGATTTTTTTTTTTTTTTAAGAGGGAGAGTGGAAGGTAGGAGGGAGAGATAGAGAGGAATATCAATGTGCGAAACACACATCAATTGGTTGCCTCCCATTCGTACCCTGAACGGGTCAGGGGTGGAGCCTGTACTGAGGTACATGCCCTTGACCAGAATTGAACCTGACTGTGGGCTGACACTCTATCCACAGCTTTTTTTATCCACTTGTCTGTTGATGAGCACTTGGATTGGATCTATATGTAAATAAATAATGCTGCAGTGAACATAGGAATGCATATCTTTTTGAATTAGTGTTTTGGATTTCTTAAGGTAAATACCACAAGTGGAATTGCTGGATCATATGATAGTTCTGTACTTAATTTTTATTTTATTTTTTAATTTTTATTGGTTTTTTACAGAGAGGAAGGGAGGGATAGAGAGTTAGGAACATGGATGAGAGAGAAACATTGATCAGCTGCCTCCTGCACACACACACACACACACACACACACACACCCCCACTGGGAATGTGCCTGCAACCAAGGTACATGCCTTTTACTGGAATAGAACCTGGGACCCTTCAGTCCATAGGCCGACGCTCTAGTCACTGAGCCAAACTGGTCAGGGCTATATTTTTATTTTTTTTGGAACCTCCTTACTGTTTAGATTTGAGATAATTTTAGATATTTAGGTAGGTTGTTTCTGAAATGTAGTTTTGGGGTAAATCATTTAGTTTAATTTGCTATACATTGTTCCTTAGTTCTGCGTCCAAATAAGTGGCAGAAGACTAAAAATTAAGTGGGGTTTGTTCAAAAGATAGACAATAAAGGATTAGAAATAAATACATTGAAAAAGGGAAATTTAGCATACTTGGCTATTTGAGTCTTGGCTATACTATATGAATAGGTGCACAGAATATATGGTAATAATGTTTTTGGTAACATTTACCAAGTATCTGACACTATTCTAATTAAACTCATTTAATATTTACAAAGACCCTATGAGCAAGCTTAATCCACATTTTACATATGAAGAAACTGAGGCACAGAAGTTAACTTGCCTACGATCACTCGGCTAATCCTATCCTATATAATCCTATATAATAAAAGCATAATATGCAAATTGAACGGTGGAACAACCAGTAGCATGACACACATTGGCCACCAGGGGGCAGACACTCAATGCAGGAGCACTTGCACAGGGGGAATACTGCTCAGCCAGAATCTGGGCTGTTGGCTGGCTAGTGTAGCAGCAGTGGTGGGCAGTAAGTAGCAAGGGGTCCCAGACTGCAAGAGAGATTTGTGATTGCCAGCTTATGGACATCTTCCGGGGGGCCCAGACTTAGAGAAGGCGCAGGCCGAGCTGCACACACACACACATGAATCTTGTGCACTGGGCCTCTAGTGTTTTATAACTGACACACAAACGTGGATGGTACTCCAGAGCCCATACTTGTAACCAGTATAGTATGCTTTACTGCTTCTCTTTATGTAGTTGCTCTTTTAACCCATAACTATTTATTTTTATAGCTGCTGCTGTTCTTAAAGGGTTTTTCGGAGTCGGAGAGGAACAAGCTGGCTATGTTGACTGGTGTTCTTCTGGCTAATGGAACACTTAATGCATCCATTCTTAATAGCCTTTATAATGAGAATTTGGTTAAAGAAGGTAATTAACCTTTAGTAAAGGTTAGTTTTTAGTTGGCTGAGGGTAGGGTAGATAAGAGCATGAAAGGACTGATATAAAACTTAGTGTTTATTTAGATTTGACTTGTGTAATCGTCTTTTTAACTGTCCTTAAATTTAACAGGTTGATTCAGATTAATTAGACATTTGTTATATACTTTTGGCATCCAGGGGTAATGGCTTAATTTAGGTATATAGCAAATATCCAGGGTCCAGGTGCAATGTGTTTATAAAGTAAAGGGATTTTAATTCCATGGTAACCCATAAGGAGATTAATTCCAGTTGGGAGACTTGGGATCATCTTTAATAGAGAAAATGCCATTGGGGGAAATGTCAAGATGCAAAGAAAAATAAGTCCCTTATATTGATCTCCATTGATAAATTATTCTTTATAGTAACAGATAACTTTTTTAAGAGTACTGTTTTTTATTTTTTTATGATTTAATCTTCACCCAAGAATATGTTTCTATCGATTTTAGGGAGAGAGGGAGAGAGAGAAACATTGGTCATTTGCCTTTCATATGTGCCCTGATGGGGAATCAAACCCACAACCTTTTAGTGTATGGGATGATGCTACAACCAACTGAGCCACATTGTCCAGAGTACTCAGTATTTAACATGCCTTATTTTAATTTTCACAACAACCCTGTCAATTGTAAGAATTGTTTACCCACATTTTACACTTGAGTAAGAATACACAGTCAGCAAATGGTAGACTAGAGAAATTGGAGGAGTTAAATGGTAAGCAGTAACAGAGGGAAGTTCTGGAGTAAGTGTGAGGATAAAGGAAGTAGTCCTGTATGGTTTAACTATGGAGGGAGGAAATGGGGAGGTTGAATCCAGAAAGGCGGTTCTGCTCAGTGTGTTCTTTTCCACAGGGGTTTCAGCAGCTTTTGCTGTAAAGCTCTTTAAATCATGGATAAATGAAAAAGACATCAATGCAGTAGCTTCAAGTCTTCGGAAAGTCAGCATGGATAACAGACTGATGGTTTGTAGCTTCTTTATTGATTTTAAGAGAGGAAGGGAGAGGGAGGGGGAGAAAAGCACCCATGATGAGAATCATTGATCAGGTGCCTTTTGCATGCCTCCTCCTGGAGATCAGACTCACAACCAGAACATGTGCCCTGATCAGGAATCAAACCATGATCTGGTTCATAGGTTGATGCTCAACCACTGAACCACACCAGCTGGGGTATCTTCTTTCATTCTCTTGCCATTCTTGCCAGGAAAGTGTAATAAGGAACTTGTCATTTGTAATCTGTTACGAGTTTTTTTTTTTTAATCTAATTTAAAGACAATCTAACTAGATTAACTTCTTTCAGGAACTTTTTCCTGCCAATAAACAAAGCGTTGAACACTTCACAAAGTATTTCACTGAGGCAGGCTTAAAAGAGCTTTCAGAATATGTTCGGAATCAGCAAACCATAGGAGCTCGTAAAGAACTCCAGAAAGAGCTTCAAGAACAGATGTCCCGTGGTGATCCATTTAAGGATGTAAGATGCTTTTTTGTTTAAACTGTCTTTATGTGGCTTAAGTATTTCACCAGGGTGGGCTTTAATTAATAGCGATAGAATATTATGCCGGGGCTTTGCCTCGGTCTTTTTTATATTTAGTGTTAGTGCCTTTTTGGGCCCAGAAATTATAACACTTGGGAGAGTATATGTATACATATCATTTATGTTAATTAAATTTGCATTCTTTTGCAGATAATTTTGTATGTCAAGGAGGAGATGAAAAAAAACAACATCCCAGAACCGGTTGTCATTGGATTAATCTGGTCCAGTGTAATGAGCACTGTGGAATGGAACAAAAAAGAGGAGCTTGTAGCAGAGCAAGCCATCAAGCACTTGAAGGTATTAGAGCTGTGCTTTGACAAAACATTTTGCTTTTAAATTTGGGAAAGTGAACTGTTATGTACTTTTAGTTGTAAGAGTGTTTATCACATCTGGTTGGTGGCAATAATGAAACCAGTAAATAGACAAATAACATATTAATTATTGACGAAACTTTTTTTAAAGCCTGGCTTGGGTTTTGTTTGGTTCACAGGTTAAAAACGAGTATGTGTTTTAAAAGTAGCTTATGCCTGCAATTTGGTGTTTGGTTTTTACGGAATTTTGGAAGTTTTCTTCTTTTTCCTTTAAAATGTCAAACATTGTAATGACAGTTATCTGCAGTCCCTGATGCCGTATTGTTTATTTGACATAGATGCTTATGCTTTACTATTCTTTTTAATTTCCACTAAATAGAATATAATTCACAGTGATTGTTTTGATAGTTATGTTCTGTATTTTAGGAATTTTATAATGGTTGGTTAGCAGAATGAATAACTAAATCTTTTCTCCCTTCCCTTCAAAAGCAATATAGCCCTCTCCTTGCTGCCTTTACTACTCAAGGTCAGTCTGAGCTGACTCTGTTACTGAAGATTCAGGAGTATTGCTATGATAACATTCATTTCATGAAAGCCTTCCAGAAAATAGTGGTGCTTTTTTACAAAGGTAATTTAAAATTTCTCAAAATAATATTTTTTCTTTACTAAAGAATGTGGCCCTGGCTGGGTAGTTGGGTCTTTTATGTTTTTCTTTAAAAATTACTTTGTTGAAGATACCAATTAAGAATGTTTTGAATACAGGCTTTCTTTTTTTCTTTCAGTAGGATCTTTTTTGCACCTTAGGTAGGTTCTAATGCTGCATTAGAGACATGTTTGAAAACTTCCCGAATGTAATGATTGCTCTCTTTATAGCTGAAGTCCTGAGTGAGGAACCCATTCTGAAGTGGTACAAAGATGCACATGTTGCAAAGGGGAAAAGTGTCTTCCTTGAACAAATGAAAAAGTTTGTGGAGTGGCTCAAAAATGCTGAAGAAGGTAAGTCTTTTGTGGCAAAAGCCTAAGAACTGGTTAACTGTGGCCACAGAATGTGTCTACATGCTGCCTCTTTCATTCAGATACTGTTTTGTACCTAGAGTACAGATTTTTGTTGATTTATTGACTCTAAGGCAGCTGAGGAAAACTAGACTTTCATTATTAAAATATTCTGATGACCCTAGTACTACTTTCTTAGAAGGAAATTTGAAAATTTTGAGAATGTCTAATAAATTTTGAGATTTATAAATGAATACTTTTGATATTCCTCATATAAGTAGGACATTAATAAAAGGCTTCACAGTTATAAAAGGGAACTTTTGCTTTTTGATATATAATGCTTCGTTCCATTTTCCCCCTTTTCTAGAATCTGAGTCTGAAGCTGAAGAAGGTGACTGAATTTTGAAACTACATCCTCAGTAAAGCAAACAGGAGTTGTAGATAAAATGTCATGTCTCATGTGTCCTGGTTCTTACATCTTCCTACCTCCCTATATCAAGCATGATATAAGGGCTTTCATGGCAAATTTTATTTTAACTGTTTCTATGGTTACTGGAAATGTTAGGTTTAGTTTCTAAAACCATGTTTTAAGTAGCTACAGGAGCTGTAGATTTGAATCTAATGTTGCATTAGTCTTTTCAGTTATCTTCTACCTCCTGTATTTTCTACTGTAATAATGTAATTTAAGGCCTTCCACAATGAACAGTTCACTTTTTTCCTGGGTTTTCTATATAAACAGTTTTCAAGATATGATTTGGTTAAAAATAATTTGTTACAAAAATTCTGTTTGCAAATTAAACTATAAAAGTATCCAAGGTCTCAAAAAGCAATGATTTGTGTGATAATTTGGTATGCCCAAAGCCCTCCTCATCTATAAAAACCTCATATGCAGTAATTGAATTCATTAACATGGATCTTCAGTATTTATTCTTGAATTTTAGCTCCAGATGTGTCTGAGCTCAGTTGTTTGCTCTGATTTTCCTTCCTTAGTGAAGCCATGGAGAAAAAAGCTTGACAGTGAGGTCTTTGGGAAACTGTATGTGGCAGAAGTGGTAGCAAAAGAAAGTTAAGCTTTTTCCCATTGAGAAACTTCTGCATTCAGTTTCTGTCTTTTCAAGCAGAACATATGGGTATTCTTGTTATACCATTTACAACAGTACCTTAGAAAAGTCTCGTCACTTAATGAATTTAGCACTTATCATACACTCAGAATCTTAGGAAAGGACTCATGAAATAGTGTGAGTAATGAAACGACTGTACTAAACCCAGTAAATTGTTGAAAATGTTAAGTGCCAGAATGTTCTAATTGGCACTCTATAACTTGTTTCCTATTGGCTTAGGGTATTTGATGTAAAAAATGGAGTGTAATGATAGGACCAGCCTCATTCTCCTAATTAATATTTACTAATTATAATCACTTAAGCATTTGGCTGTTAACATACCCTAGTTGCCTTTTTTAATATTTTAATTGCCATGAGCCAAACATCTTTCCTATACAGTTAATTCAGTTATTTTAATTTCCATCTTTTCTCGCTGCCACCCATCTACACATGTAGCCAGTAGAAAACAAAATGCAACCACACTTCTTGGTTGGAAAGACTTCACCTTAAAAGTGAAGATTTTGGAAGTATTGGTTATTGAAACAAACTAGTTTGGAATAATGCTACCAGAGACTGAGTGGAACTTGCCCCTTTCAAAGGTGCCATTTTTATGAGCCAAGAATTTGGTGTTTAACAATTCATCTGGAGGGAATAATATGTAGTATAATTTGAAATGAAGGTGTATAGTTACCCTAAGAAGAGCATTATTATTGATACCATTGTGAATGGGGTGAAACTGTAAATGAATAACTTGGGTAAAATTTTCATGCACAGGCAAAATGTATTCACTAGGTTTCTATGTAGTGATTTGCTTTTGCTTTGTAATTTGTAGTCCTTAAGAGACTTTTTAAGAAAATAAAGTCCATCCTTATTCTTAGGTTATATAGGTCAATCTTCTTTATTTTTTTTGTAAATTCCATGCTAATGTCCAGTGGTAACTGTATGTTATACACTCAAGCATTTCTACTATGTAAGCATTAAATAATTGCTGAAACCTTATAGCTCCCAGACTATAAACACCTACAAAGAATTCTGATGTAGCAGAAACTACATAACATTTCTACAACCAAATTATTGCATGTTACTGCCATTCAAAGTGTACCCTGTTCTATTATATACTGTGTATAGTGAATGTGTAGTCTTTCAGAACTACATTATGATCTTCGTCTGATCACAGTTTTTTTCTTCATAATGACAAAGTAGTGTTTACTTAAAATATTATAGTAGTGGGTATCACCTGTGACAGTATAAAAAAAGGGAATGCTTTCTGAAAAGACTGCATATTTTCTTTCAGAATTCTAAGTGGTAATTTTGGAACTCAGTTGCCAGTGCCAACCTATGGCCTCAATATGTAATTCTTAATATAGATGTTAAAACTATACTTGTATGATTGGATAAATGTTGATTTTCCTAACATGGTTTCCGTTTCAGAGGATAAGTCTCTTAGATGCCATAATTAAATGTGTTTGGAGCTGATCATAAGTTTCTTAATCTTAATTATTCTGGAGTATTGTCCTAGAGATATTTATTATGCTGTTCTTATGAAAATTCCAAATACCAAAAACACCAAGGATATTTTGACACAGCATAATGATGGTGGTAAGAGGAAATGCGTGTGACTGAGACTGACTAGTTCTATTTCAGTGTTTCTCAAAGTTCATCACCCTCCTCCAGGAAGCCTTTTTAGAGTTTTCTTATAGCACCCCAATAAATTTTATTACAGATAAGCTTGTATGTGTATTGTACCTGCTTTATACATTAAAAGGATACAGGGTGTGTGGGTTTTTTTTGTCCCATTTGGGGGTGATATCGCGCCCTCTGCCCCGAGAATGTGTACCTAATATGTCTAATTTTAAAGTAGAAGAGAGGACCTAGAGATAGACATTTGCATTGGCAGACATATCTTCATGCAGATCCATATCCTGAAGCAGTGTTTTTTCTTCAGGGGTTACTAGAAAATAGAGAAAATTGTTTTCTGCCAGTCACCTTTTTTTTTTTTTAACAGCATCAGACAAGTCATTTCCCATTGACTTTGGTGGTCTTCCATTGATTGTAAATGTATGGGAGAGCTAGTTGGGTTCTTTCTAATCTATAAAAATCAGTTAAAATTCTAGATGAGTGATTTTAAGTTGTTGGGCAAAACACTGGTAAATAGTATTAAATATTAACTGATAACATACTATCACACAGGTTGCTTATAGGAACTGGCACAACTACTGGGCTTTAAATGTAACAAGTATCAGAGTTTTAGTGTACATATTGCTTAGACTATTAAACTGCCTTTGTAAAAATTACCCTCAGGTGCTGTTTACAGGTGCCATGTAAAATAAGTTAATCATTTCTGTGAGAATTAAGCTTAAACACCTTGCTGTGATTTCATGTAAGGTGTTAGTCCCCTAGTATATGTAAGTTAACCTATTCATCCTACTGAGTCATAAAGGTTTAAGTTCAGTAGGCTTTAAGTGGGCTCTGGAAGATATAATCAGTACTTTTGACTTAAAAATAACTTACATTTGGCTTCTGTCTAGAAAATTGAATTGCCGTGAATTTGTACCTGAACACAACCCTATGCTAACTGTATGAAATTTGGATCAGAAAGGCTTCCAAACTCCCTTCTCCTCCACCCCTCCTCCCATTTACGGGGTAATTAGGAGTCATCAAGCCCAATCATCTTGATTTTTGAGTGCACTTACAGTGAATTTTAAAAAGGATGAGAATGATACACAAGTGCACTCACTTTAGTAAACTTACTAAGAACCCTAGTTGGCCTGGCCTGTGTGCTCCTTGAGGCATCATCCAGGCACCACAAGGTTGCTGGTTCAATTCCCAATCAGCATGTGCCAGTATGGTAGGCTTGGTCTCCTTAGGGAACCAAGGAGGCAGCAGGTTGATGTTTTTGCTCACAATGTTTCTCTCCCTCTGAAAATCAGTTTTAAAAACTAAGCTCTGGTCAGTTTGGCTCAGTGGGTAGAGTGTCAGCCTGTGGACTGAAGGGTCCCAGGTTTGATTCCAGTCAAAGGCACATGCTGGGTTGTGGGCTCGATTCCGGGTAGGGGGCATGCAGGAGGCAGCCTATCAATGATTCTCATCATTGATGTTTTTATCTCCTTCCTTCCTCTCTGCAATCAATAAAAATATATTTTAAAAAAAGGTCTGGGCCATGTAGCTTGTTGGTTGAATGTAGACCTATAAGCCAGGTAAATCCTGGCTCAATTCCAGGTCAGGGTACATGCCTGGGTTGCAGGCCACAACCCCAATGTGAGGTGTGCAGGAGGCAGCTCATCAGTGGGTCTGATGTCTCATTGGTGTTTGTCTCACTGAAATAGAACTCAGCTGCTTGTGGTGCCTTCTTTAATGCTGTAGGGGAGACGGTTTAAAAAATCTACTGAATCCTTTGCTTTGAAGACTTACCTGGAGGGTCCAGTATCTCCATGAACTGGTATTAGAATGTTTATTGTATTAGTACAGCTTTGGGAGTTCCGCATAAAACAGTGAATTTGGGTACTACAGAGTTCTCCAATATAATTGAGCTGGTTGATTTCAGGGAATTCCCAGTCAGTATAACCATTTAAAAAGAAAATGGCTTTAAACCATTTTTTAAAAGCTGAAATCCTGAAGACTGTCCTTAAAACTTGGAGGTAAACCTGTTGGGGAATAAGTAACTCCATTTATGGACTGAGATTTCTGTTTCAAAAAGATGCTCTAAATTCTCTGGCATCTTAATGAAATTTTCTCTGTAAATACACCTCATTTTCATTATAGTTAGCACTGGATCCTGGCAAAAGTCTGAACAGAGAAAACCAGATAGTTGATAATCGGGTGGTTCTTGGCATTCTGAACAACCTTGAGTAGACATCCAAGATAGTAATTATATTGCTGTATTTTAACTAAAATTAACTTTGTATCTTAGAGATTGAATAAAATCTCATGTTCATTGTTGCATTGGTGATAATTGTATGCTAATTCTTAAGTGCTTGAATTTGTTAAAGCTAAATCCTTGTAGTACCATCAGAGAGTCCAGAAATTTTTTTCTCCAGACCAGTTTTGCTTGGTTGGCTCACATGTACTTCAAACACATAACCAAACATGTACATGTTCAGAAAATGCCAGTATTTCACTTCACAGAATAGTAATGCCATTTATCCAGAGAGCTTCCGGTCCCTTCCCTTGCAACCTTCACATGTAACAGGTCAAGTCCTATCCATTCTAAACTCCAAAATAACTTCTCCAGTACCGCTACCCTAATTCAGGCAACCAGCACCAGTTAGAGTAATCTTACATGCAAGGGTAACAACGGGATGCCAGTCAGTCTGTAATGAGATACACCCTCTAGCCAATGTGATGGCAGTTAATGGAAAGTTTTAAAATTTTTTTTGCAAAAAACAAAAATAATCTTCATTGATCCATCACCCAGTTTCAACTGATACCTTATGGCCAACTTTATTTTGTCTATCCCTGTCACCTCTGCTCCCTCCAACCTCCTGGAGGCTTTTGAAGCAAAACCAAGATACCCTACCATGTGGAAACTTCTAGGAACTTACTATCTTGTGCATAGCAAAATATATTATCTGCAAAACTACATTTCTGGATCCTGGCTCACTCTCTAACCTCATCAAATAGTTCCAACACACATGTAACTTCAACCCCACCTGTCTTGCTGTTGAATACTGACTTTCGCCTTGGGCAGTTAACTGCTCCCTTGCCTGTGCAGTCTTTCCTGGGTTTCCTATATGAATCTCCCTAAAAGCTCTGCTCCAAAGAAGTCATCAAATATTTACTGACCACCAGAGTTGCATAAAAATAAGTTTGTATAGAAAAAGAGAAGGGGCATATACATAGTGTTGGCAAGAGGGATTGTGGCACTTTTAAGTAACCATAGTCAGGGAAAGCCTTGCTGAAATTAGCAAACACCAGGAGGAGAAAGTGATGTATTATCAAATACAAAACATGCAACACCTGACTAGTAGGGCACCTCTTTTCCCTCAGGTTGTAAAAAACTGACAGCCAACACAATAGCCCTCTGGTGTGAATTAATCAAAATTCTCTCAGATAAGCAAAAAATATTTTTGGGTGTACCAGAGAGAGAGAGAGAGTGTGTGTGTGTGTGTGTGTAAAGACCAGAAGGACCAACCAGTCACTGATGCACACTGACCACCAGGGGGCAGACGCTCAATACAGGAACTGCCCCCCACCCCCCACTCCCCAACCCCGTCATTGCACTGCCACAGTGACAGCACTGCTTGGCTGACCAGTGGGAGCAGCCACTAGCAGGCCAAGGGTGAGGCCAGAGTCTCTGCACCTATCAAATGCTTGAGACAATCCAGACTCTGGCCTGACCCCACCAGCTGATGCAGGCCCTCTAAGGTGTGTTCTAGAAAGAGCACAAGGAGCTGGCATAGGTAGATGGCAAAAGGCGACATGACTGTGGACTCCCCCGGGGAGGTTGTCCTGCTGGCTGAGGCTCCAGGAGCACAGCTGCCCCGAACATCCCTCATGGTGTCACCAACCTGGCATCACACATCAACATTTGCAGAGTGGCTTTGGGGTACAAAGCTCTTACACAGAACGTGCCTTTACCCAAGACATTACCCCAAAATAGCTCAGATGAATTCCCTCATTCAGCAGCCGCACAGAGGGTGGGTCCACAGCTGCCTGTCTAAGCAGGAATTAGTAGGGCTCCCACAGCTGGTGATCCTCGCAGACCATGCCCCCCCCCCCCGCCCCCGCCCCAGTGCACGAATCTGTGCATTTGGGCCTCTAGTAAATTTATGTGCCATGAGATGAAAAGGGCTGGAAATTGCTGATTTAAATGGTCAGTTGAAGTTCAGCTCTTCATTGCTGTATAGCTATTTTATTGAGAATCATTGATTGGCTGCTTCCTCTGCACACCCACCCTCTTACTGGGAATCGTGCCTGCAACCTGGGCATGTAACTGGGAATTGAACTGTGACCTTCTGGTTCAAAGGCCAAAGCTCAAGCAGATGCACACCAGCCAGGCAGGTATTGCATGTTTTAAAAATTTTTGCCACACACACATTGGTTGAAAAATGCTGCTTTAAGTAAAAGCCCATCTGAAAAGGCTATGTGCTTTGTGATTCCCACTACATTTTAGAAAATGCAAAACTAGACAGTAAAAAAGATTAGTTACTATAAGTTGAGAACTGGAGGAAGGGATTAACAGCATATTTTTACAGCAGCGAACATACTGTGTTCTATGACAGATGCACTATCATACATTACAAATTGCCTTGAAATCTATCTGCAAGCAGAACTATCAGAATAAATATGAACATCAGCAAAAATAAGCCAGAAGGTAATCTATAGGCTTTGGGTGATTATGTTAACATAGGCTCATCTATTACGGCAAATAAACTTGCTGGTTATGGATGGTGATAATAGGAAATGACACGAGTGGTGTGGTACAGGAGGTGTATCAGAAATCTCTGCACCTTCTCAATTTTGCTAGGAATCTAAATACTGTTAAGTCTTAAAACCATGGACAAAAATCTGACTTACTATAGTGACTTGACAATTCAGAGTTGGCTGTAAAGGATCTGGAAACTTCTGTTATGTCCTGAAGAAACATGGGACCTTAAACTATTTGCAAAATCCCATTCAGGGGGAGACAGGAAAGCAGCATTAAATCTGAACAGGAATATAAGGAAGAACAAATTCTTCTTGGCTTATCTTTAGATCTTTATATCCTATTATTTTTACTTTATTGAACTTATTGGGATGATCTTGGTTAAGAAAAATATGTAATTCTATAATACAGCATCTGTATTGTGTTCAACACCCCATATAATTAGATTTAGAAAAAGTGTAGGTCCCAGTGCTGGCATTCACTAAAAAAAAAAAGCTAGCCCTGGCTGGTTTGGCTTAGTGGATGGTGTGTTGGCCTGCGGATTGGAGGGTCCCGTGTTCAGTTCCGGTCAGGGGCATGTGCCTTGGCTGTGGGCACATCCTCAGTGGGAGGTGTGCAGGAGGCAGCTGATCGATGTTTCTAGCTCTCTATCCCTCTCTCTTCCTCTCTGTAAAAAATCAATATATGTATTTTTTTAAAAAGCTAAATATTTCCAAAACTGAAGGAAACCTCCCAATAAAAGAAACATGTCCATTCTTTAAAGTGCCAAGAAACAGAAAAATGGTGCTAAAAACAAATTGTCCACATTCATATAAACTTCATAAACACAAAAAATTTATTCTGAATAGATCATTTTATACAGAATTCCTTGAAAAAGATGTTCATTACTTAACTATGGACTTAAATCAAACTACCCAAACAAAATAAACAAGGAAATATAAAAGTTTAAGAAATTTACAAAAGCTGTACAAAATAACTTAATTAGACTGATACAGTCTATAAAATCTCTTCTTTCGCTGTACAGAGATCTATGTAGTTTTTTTTAGGGGATAAAAGAAAGGATGTTTTAAGGCTTCTTTGAGAGTAATCCTTTTAGTTGGCTCATACTCCAACATTTTCTGAATAAGGTCAAAGAGAAGCTCATGTTCAGCATCCTGAGAAAGCATAAATTCCTGAAAGGAAAAGAAATAATCAACAGCTTTTTCTATCACTTGTACTTTATTTCTCCACCATTACAAGGGGATACTCAAGGTTCATTTAAGCAATGACTCAGGCTTACCTTCAGAGGTTTACAACGCCTTGAAACATATCTGCCAGCAGAACTGTGTTCATCCCAGTCCAATCGATCGTGATGGAAATATTTACGTTTCCTAAGAGTAAGTCAATTATCCATGTTTATGCTGACAATGAAAATTTAAACATCTACTAATAGTGATTGGTTTAATCATTTACTATGCATTTATAGATCAGACTAGTATTTTCCACAAATTTCAAAAGACAGCCTAGAGATCGTTACTGGCTTCCTGCAAAATAATCACCAGCTACTTAAGTGAAAAAGCATTACTGTTTTATAGTTCTAATCAGGACAGGTGACCAACAGGTACTAAGGAAGCACTTAACTCTTAAAACATACCTGGTTTTCTGTATCATATGCTTTGGTAAAGGTCCCAGAATCCTTTCCATCATTGCTAGGTGCTCCTTACTGTCATGTGTCTAAAATAATAAAGAAAACTTGTTAACTACCTGAACTTGCACATTGTGCTTTGTTCTCATATGACATAGCTGCTACATTTCTAGTCCCTATATGATTTAGACACAAGGAAGGATGTGATCACTGAAAAAGGCCTACTTTTAGCAAGTTACAGCTGAAAAAAAAAAAAAAAAAGGCATACAGATCACCAAAGATGCTCCTAATTCAGCAGGTTTAATAGATTAAAAAATATTTTAAATAATAAATTATGAAATGCCCAAAAAAATCAGAATACCGTAATTTTCATTTCTTTATATTTATCTACAACTAACAGTCTATGATGGGGGAGGGAGGGAGTAAAGTTACGAAATGTTTGAGTTCATTCATTGAAACAGGCACTTTTTTTATACAAAGCACTTACTGGGAACACTGTAAAGCCAAGGTAATATTCAATAAGAATACATCCTATACTCCAGACATCACATGGTTGGGACCATCCTAAGGCTGTTAAGACAAAGCAAACTGTTAAGGGGGAAAAATTCTCAAGGTTTCTTAAAAAGACATTTTTTTAAATGTGCGTAAGTTGATGTTGGAGATAAAAAAGATTCTAAAGCAATCACTTAATTCAAGATTAAATATAATAGGATAGTATGTAAACATTAGGACTCTGAAGATACTAGTTTCAAGTATTAAGTCAGGTTCTTGGGACTAGTGATTGGGGAGAGGGGGGATTTTTTTTTTTCCTGAGCCTCAATTTCTTAACCTGTAAAATGGGTACACTATGCCATATAAAAGACTGAATATGCAAAGTATCTGGGAAAGAACAGGCATTAAATGATTATGTTTTCAAACTATAATTTAAAATCAGCTTCAGTAAGATAAAGGTTCCCAAAGCACAATTGAATACTTACCTAAAATAACTTCAGGAGCCCTATAATGTCTGGTAGATACCAATGTACTGTGATGTTCATCATCATATGTTGCACTTCCAAAGTCTACAACTTTAATATCTGGATTTATTAAGGTACGTTCATCACGCTTCTAAAAAACCATAAATGATGGTTAAGAAGGCATAATATTAAGAAGGCATAAAACACTCATTTAGAACTATGAAGTTAATACATGAAAGACTTACCATTTTGGGATTATACGCCTCTGTGTAGTCAGACTGAACAAATAAAATGTTTTCAGGCTTTAAGTCGGTATGAGTCAACTTATTACTGTGCAGAACTGAGAACGAAGCATAAAGAGTAGCTGTACTCTACAAATCAAAATCCAAAGCTCCTACCAACAAAAAACACACCTCTCCGATGTCTTTACCACAAGCCTGAAGAAGTGGCCAACATTCAATAATCTGCTAGTCAACCACCCATGACTGAAACCCACTACCCTCCTTAAAAAATTAGCACACCAACAGCTAACATTTCATAAAAAGTACTTACAATTCACAGACTTGCATATCTGATACGCCATCTTCCTGATATGATCCAGTCGAAATGGCAGAAAACCATTCTCCTTAATGAAATCGTAAGTACTAAGTCCTAGTAATTCAAATACAATGCAAATGTGACCACGATGCTCAAACCATTCCAACATCTGGACACAGCGGCTACAAACACATGGAAAATAACTTAGTACAGCTTCTTATAATCGGCTGAAAAATCAACTTAGAGCCATTTTCTAAGTTCTATATTGATACTTACAATGTACTATTGGGATCTGTTGTATTTAAGTGTTCTAGCACTTGTATTTCTGAGCGGGCAGCTTCACAGTATCTATCCACATTTTTAACTATTTTTACTGCTACATGTCTACCTCCCCTGTAAGAGAAAAATCCAAGTTATAAATAAAAATAATAAAGAAATTCTAATGCATTTTTCTATCACTCTCTTCAAAATGTACACTTCTACTTTGATTATATGTAAATATTATCTTTTTTTAACATATATATTTTATTTTAAGCTGATCTTTTTTTAAATATATTTTATTGATTTTTTACAGAGAGGAAGGAAGAGGGATAGAGAGTTAGAAACATCAATGAGAGAGAAACATCTATCAGCTGCCTCCTACACACCCCCCACTGGGGATGTGCCTATAACCACAGTACGTGCCCTTGACCAGAATCGAACCTGGGACCCTTGAGTCCACAGGCTGACCCTCTATCCACTGAGCCAAACCAGTCAGGGCTAAATATTATCTTAATTGCAACTAAATGTAAGCATCTACAATGACCTTTAAAAAAAAATGGCCACAAGTTGTGCCTCGTGTGACAAGAAAATACTATTTTCCTTAAATAAATCTGTTCTCAGCTTAAAACTAAAATCAGAAGCTGCATATACTATTAATTACTACTACTTAAAAATAAAAACAGCTCTAGCTGGTTTGGCTCAGTGGAGCATCAACCTGCGCACTGAAGGGTCCCAGGTTTGATTCTGGTCAGGGGTACATGCCCAGGTTGTGGACTCGAACTGAGAGGGGGTGAAAAGGGGTGTACAGTAGGCAGCTGATGGGCAATTCTCTCTCATCATTGATGTTTCTACCTCTCCCCCTTCCTCTGAAATCAATAAATACATATTTTAAAAATAAAAAAATATATATAAACAGTATCTTTTATTGCAAGTTTCCTACAGACAAGTAAAAAATCCAAGGTAAAGGGTAAAGATGTATCTAACTCTTGGTCAGACTATATTCTAAAGCTATATATGTTTTCTTCTCAAATGTATGTTTCTTGTTGAGAGAGACTTCAATCAACTGCCTCCCGCATGTGCCCCACCCCTCCTGGGGATCGAGCCCAAAACCTGGGCATGTGCCCTGACTGGGAACTGAATCTGTGACCTCTTGGTACATGGGCCAATGCTCAACCAACTGAGCAACACCTGCCAAGGCTAAATGTATTTTCTATACTGATCATTCCAAGTACAATGCCAGGAAAGGAAACTTACACTTTATGATCAATGCACTCCACGACTTTTCCAAAGGCTCCTTCACCTAAAGTATCGACAATTTCATCTAAAAGAAAAAAATAAATCTCAGTCACACCAAGAAGTGAAAACATTTTGCTTACCATAATAAATGCTATAAATGCAGATTTTTCTAGTTGATGCTACAAATTCCCTTATCACTATTTTATTGGTCAACACTGTCAAAAAAACATGTAACTATTTTTAGGTCTAATTTCAGTCTTAAAGCTAATTTCATTTAACTTGATTTACTCTTTTGAAAGTTCTACATAACAAACATTAAATTTCTAAAGAAAGCAAAAATACAATCCCTCCCCCCACCACCAAAAGAAATGGAAAAAAAACAAACAAAACAAAAAAATAGAAAGAGAGAAAAGATTTCCAAATCCCTGAAATCTTAATCTATAGATATGTTATCTGAAAAGTTAATAAGTGTTGAAAAATATTCTATACATCTTGCACTTAGTACGTCTCCACTCTGACAGATCAGGTGACCCTCCTCATCATCCTCTACACTCCTGGATCTTTTCCTTCGGTGACTCTTCTGGAAACGTCAAGTGGGCGGCACCAAGATCATCCAGCCAATCAATATACCCGAGTGAATTCAGGGCAGAATACGAAATTCATTCAGCGGGGAGATATTCAGGCATTCAGATACACGCCAGGCCACAAACGGTTGGCAGGAGCAATTTCAAATTCAGTCCCCAGAAATTCACAGGGCACATAGTTTATGTTAACAGGAGAAAAACATGGCAAGGAACAGATTTTCAGATAAGATACTCAAAGTGGCAAGGCAACAAAACATAACACAATTGTTTTCTTAAAAAAATGCTTAGTTGTAGCATTCACTGAAACATAATTTTAAGTTTCTAGGGTCCCAATTTACTGTTGCAAAATCATAGAATGTAATATTTATTTGTCAAAGTAGACTGTGGTCAAATTAAGATTTCCTAACTAATCTAAGAAAACAAAATACTAAGATAGTAAACAAAATTAAAGTCCTAATTTGGGGAAGAAAAATTTTTTAGGTATACAATAACACCATGACACTTTAAACGCCGTCTGAGCTGATCTCCAAATTAATACACATTCCATAATGTTCAAATCTGTTAAATGGTGGGCTTAGTGAAAAAAATAGAATGTGTTGCTAGAACAAAGTTACAGCTAATCCTTATCATACAAAAATAAAAGGCCTAGTCTACTTTTGTGGTAAGCTTCAATTTATCAAAAATCAGATTTCTTGAAAAACCATGAAAAATCTGTCAGACTATATTGCAATCATTGCAATAAACTAACAAATTAAATCCCCTCCACTATTTCACGGAAATGATAGTTGCCAACTAGTAAAAAAACCTATTATGTAACTAAATATATACTGTACTCGGGGCACTTCCTATCCAATGCACAAACAGAAAGGATCCTGCAAGTTAAAATTGAGATAACTTCATCTTTAACAGAACTTTCTCAAATGATCAAGCACGAATTAAAGTTTCTTGTTCCAAGGGGAAATTTCCAAACGTTTTAAAAGCGCTCCTACCGCGTGGGATCGGTGATGCGTGGTGCTGTGGTGAGTCCTGTGCTTGCTTTTATAGCTACTCCGTCCACTCCTTCCAGAGGACTTGCTACTGTGGTTCTGGTATCTGCCTTCATGGTCCCTATGGCGGTGTCCGGGTTCACACCCTTGACTGTAGTCATTTCTATATTCATCAACGTAGCGCCGACTATAATAATCTCTCTCATTTAGGGACCTGCTTTCCAAGTAATGACTGGAAAAATAAAAACAAACACCTTCTCAATGCTTCAGGCTACTACCGAATATCCTCAAGTTCTCAGTAACTCTCTTACGACAATAAACAGTCCAAGATTTTGTTTCCTCCCACCAATCCCCCCCCCACACACACACACAATTTCACAAGCAGTACACGCCGCCACTGCACACAAGAAGCGCTGGCCATCACTCATGTCCGCGACACCGGCTGGAACCGCGGAGCCGCGTCGTCGTCCGTGGGCAAGCCCCCCTCACCTCTCCGAGGTTTTCGCGGGGTCGTACTTTAAGCGCTTGCTCTCGCGGGCGCCGCTGTGGGACCGCCTCGCCCTCTTGCGGCTGCCGCTGCTGCTCCTCCTCCATTTCGCGCACTCCCAGTCCTTCTCGTCCCACTCGGGGCCGTAGCTCCTCTTCGAGTGCCTCATCTACACAAAACACAGGTTCCCCGGGTCACAGGACGCCGCGCGCCGGCTACCAGCCGGCCGTGCACATCGATTTCGGCCAAAGCGGAGCCCCGTCCTGCCAGCGGACACCGCACCCGAGTTCGCCTGACGCAAGTCTCCCGGCGGGAACGCGCACCCCGCACCGGCCTCCAGCCCACACGCAACCGCCCACGTTCTCCCAGCAGAACCCCTTGCTGTTGAAAACTTCCACACCAGCGAGGCCTTCTGCCGACGGGGGGTCACACGGCAAAGTGACACCACCCGGTCCTCTGAGTGCCACTCCCCCGCGCGCCCCGCGCCGACGCACCAGCGTCTCCCCAGAGCCGCCTGACGCCCTCGGGGTGGGAGGGGGACGCCATCTTCCTTTCATCAGTTCCCAACGAACATCCCTAACCTGACCCCCCGCGCCTCCGCACTCCCTCAAACGGCACCAAGTGGGTGCAGCAATTCCAAACCCGAGACGCCCGCCTGCGTGAACACCGTGCCATTACCGCCCTCGGGCTCCAACACCGCCCTCAGGGGCCCCCATTCGTCCTGCGAGAAGAGACTGGACGTGAAGGGACACCGTGCCTTGTGCCCGGGCCCCGCCTTCCGTTTTTGTCGGCAGTTCCTCACAGAAGCGTCACTGACGTAGAACCGAAGTAAACAGCAGCCGTGACGGGCGCTCCGCCGCCATCTTACAGCGCGGGAGGCGGCGGCCGCTGCACACAAGATGGCGGCCGGGTGCGGCCCGCCCCGCCCCCCGCCTCGCAAACACGGTCACGATCCTCCGCCAGGGTGTGGGGCGTCGAGGTTCCAGCGGAAACTCGCGGCGACAGGCCGGACTGTGCCGGATGGGGCGAGGGGAAAAGGCTCGCCGTCGAGGAGACGGCGGGCGGCGTCCTACGGGCCCGGGCAGGGCGGCATCACCGGGCGCAGAAACAGGGCCCGACACCAGCCCGCCTCCCCCCGGTGCTTACCGTCCCGGCCAGAGGGTCGAAGCCGAAGTGGACAAAGCTAACGCGACAGCGGAAAAGGCGCTGCGAGCTGGACGGGCTCCGACCGCAAAATGGAGCTGACAGCTGCTGCGTCAGGGCTCTTCTGAAAAACACTGGCGACGCTGCGACGCGACTCCGCCCCCGGGGCGTGCGCGGGGGGAGGCAGGGCGCATGCGCAGGAGGGGGAGGCCGGGCGCGTGTTCCCGTGTGCGCAGGCGCCGGGGCGCGGGAGGCCCCACTGACGGTGACGGAGTAGCTGCGGCCCCGGGGAAGCTGCGGCGGCGGCCATGTTGGCCAGGGTCGGCGCTGGATAACGGGGAAGCGCTGAAAGTATTAGTGGGAAGGGTATCGTCTGTGCGCACTGAAGCTTGTATTTGTGAACGCTGGAGATGAGGAAAAGTGTGTTCTTTAGTGCACATCACGTGTGGGCTGAGTGGGGAGCGTGTCCCCAATTAATTTTACTAGTCAGTCCCTACGACCTCACAGTGTGACTGTAAATAGGACTTTTACAGAAGCAGTTAGGGTTCCATAGGTCACTGGGGTGGGACCTAATCCAGTAGGACTGGTGTCTTTCCTTGTAAAGAGACTAGAGGCCTGATGCATGAAGTTGTGCAAGAGTAGGCCTTCCTTCCCTGGCTGACGCACTGGCTTCATGGGAAGGTCGTCCGGAAGGACATCTGGTCTAATAAGCATATTATACTTTTATTATTATAGATTGGGGCACAGGCACACACAGAAAAGCCATGTGAAGACAGAACACAGTCACCTACAAGCCAGAGAGATGTCCGTACACACACACACCTACACCTGGATCCCTCCGTCTCTGGCAGTCCAGGTCAAGGCTGGCAAATTTTCCTGAAGGGCCAGATATGGCCTCTCACTACCAAGTGGTATTGCTGTTGTAGCACAAACCAGCCAGACAATACATGAAGAAATGGGGCTGTGTTCCAAGAAGGCGTTATTTACAAGAACAGATGGGCAGTCTGTTTTTCGCCAACCTCTGATTTAGAGGAGGAACCATATTCCCTCCCCCCTTTTTTAAAATAAATTTTATTGATTTTTTTACAGAGAGGACGGGAGAGGGATAGAGAGCTAGAAACATCGATGAGAGAGAAACATCCATCAGCTGCCTCCTGCACACCCCCCACTGGGGATGTGACCACAACCAAGGCACATGCCCTTGACCAGAATCAAACCCGGGACCCTTCAGTCTGCAGGTCAACATTCTATCCACTGAGCCAAACTGGTTAGGGCCATATTCCTCCCCTTTTAAAGAGAATTTTGGTCAGTCAGCAATACTATAGTTGTCTTTGTAGTGTAATACATGGAACATCCATCACCCAAATGCTAACATGATCAGTGTAAAATGGAACTCAGTGGGAGCGGACAGAAGTCATTATTCTGGATCTTGCCCTCAAGGTGGGCAGCCAGGATACTGCCCTACCTATTCGGCTATAACTGAGCCCAAAAGTGACCATACTGGCACTACTTAAAAAAAATGGCAGAGTTTAAAATAAAAATTGAGGGAATGCCAGTCAGTACCAAGACATTCTGACAAATAGTAAAAGCCTCTTAAAAGTGATGACAAAAATTCAGTGACATGTTTGGAGAAGAAAGAGATCAAGGATAAGAAGTGTAAAACAAACTCTGGCCAAAAGGGCCTTTCATACTAATTCTAGAAACCTAAAGGGTTAAAAGGCTGAAAAAAATGTGAGAGCATTAGTATAATTGGCGCCTCAGTTTAGTGGAAGGTATAGATGGCAAACAGAGGACAGCTACAAGCTTAACTTCCAAACTGTAATTAAGAAAGAAGCAAAGCATTTCATCAGCCATCTGCAAAAATAATACAAACCAAAATATGCTGTTTTAGGAATACCCAAAATCTAATCAAGGCAGTAGGTGGAAAACATTCTTGATAAAATCAACAGTCTGATAAATGGCCTGATTAGGTAAGAGTGCTCTGGTGGAAATAAATAGAACAGCTTCCATTACTTAATACAGAACACAACATGCCAGGAGCTTTACACACATAATTTCTTTTAATCCTCACCAGTCTATAAGGGAATATTATCTATGAATGAGAAAACTAAAGTTTGGGAAGTTAATTTGCCTAACGTTACTAGTAGGGAACAGAGCTGTGATTTAAACACAGACAGGACTTAACAACTGGTGTTCTTAACAAACTAATTGCATTTTTCAAATGGGTATCTGTAGAACTTTATCCTGCCATATTTTAAAAGATAAGTTTTAAAAAAATGTTCCATGGGCAAATCAGTTGGGAAATTTTGAGTGTTTACTGGACTCTAGGGTATCTCTGAGTCCCTATTATAAATCTAAAGACGAAAGAAAATAGCAAATGTATTGGTTGGCCTTTCCATACTACCCCTTTATCTAGAATTTCTTCTTTGTTACCTCACAAAGTGAACAATTAATGGAAAATAACACTTGTACGATGTGGACTAGCTATAGAAGTTGATTAATTAGGCTGCTCAAAAATGACTGATTTGAAACTCAGCATTTAAAAATAAATGTTTTATGTAACAAAAGGTAAACATTTTTAAAAAATTAAATTTAAATACATTGGATATAGTTATAGTGAAGAATATGCTCAATCATCATAGGAGTATAAGTTATTTGGTTCTCCTTGGTACCACGGACTCAGAAGATCTTAGTTGTAAACAAGCAGGATGATACAATCTCGGGCATAATTAAAGCTGGGTAAACCACAATAGGTGTGTTCCTCAAGTAGCCTGCCAAGTATTTGTCCATGCCTATTATAACTATTGAGCAAATGGGTTGGCATGAATAGTTATATCCTTAATGTGTACATCATTAAGAGGTCGGTATGTCTTTTCATTTACTGGTAGCTTCTCCAATTCATCTAGAGTCTCCAAACCATCTATTACCCTGAAAGAGAAATAATATAATGGATGAAAATTTCCTGATTAAAACATAATATCTATATATGTATAGCAATTATAGTATCCTTAAGAGAAAAGAACCATCCCAGTTTAAGCCACTGTTTTTCAGTTACTGTAAAATGCTATCTCAATGAAAAGACACATTACTGTTAATCTGCATAATGGGCCAGAAAAAAAGTATTAGCCTGTCTTTGAGAAAATCAGGAAACAGGCTGTGAGAGGTTATAATTTCCCATAGTCACGGGGCAGGTTGAGTGGTGGACTTACATTCCAGGTACATTCAGCTCTTAGACTGCACTTTCGATATTAGTTATGCTACTATCACAGCCACTCAAATGCATCCTTTAAAATGAAATTCCAAAGAAGAAAGTCATAACCAGGATACTCACTTTCCAAATACTGTGTATTTCATGTCCAAATGTGGCTGCTTGCCATAGGTGATGAAAAACTGAGATCCATTGGTATTTGGGCCATTATTAGCCATAGACACAACACCTCTAACGCTGTGCTGAAAAAGACAGACCAAAGTATTAATTTATCTATGTTTTAAATAACTATTCCAAATACAGGACTAAAATAAGACATGCACTCTTTAACCTCCCAATATTTAAGGAACCAAGAAAACATTTATCAGCTTCTACTTGGGCAAACCCAAATATTCAAATGCTGTATTATCTGTATCTCTGAAAACTTACATTAAATTGTTTATAGATCAAATCATATCCCCCAATTTATTTCATTTTCACTTTGGAGACATATAGCCACAAATACTTTAAGTAGTACCAATGTACTGTATTTTCCGGCGTATAAGACGACTTTTTAACCCAGGAAAATATTCTCAAAAGTTGGGGATCGTCTTATAGGGCAAGTGCTGAAACTTCCGAGCTGGACTGGAAAATCTGCAGTTGCTCAAAAACGGCCGCACTCCATTTCAATGGAGTCGGTCGGCTCCTTTTTGTGCTGCATATGGTCTCCATCCAGACTTTTTAACCCAGGAAAATCTTCTCAAAATTTGGGGGTCGTCTTATATGCCCAGTCGTCTTATACACCAGAAAATACGGTACATTTATGTTATGCTGGAATGAAATGATCAGGCAGACAATAAAACTGAAATCCCCGTAATCTCTTCACACATATACTGGACTCTGGCTAGTTTATCTGTAAAACAAGGGAGTTTGGACTAGTTCATTCATAATTCAAATGCTCACAAAGGTCAGCAGATAATAAGTTGATGAGTGGGCAGAATGTAAACACTAGGGAGTGGTGGAATCTGGCTAAAGGAATAGTATTATCTCCTGCCCAATGTCTTCAAAAAAAATTTTTAACCAATGGCCATAGAGAATACATCTATGGGTCTTCACCCACTGGCAGTCAGTTCCTAACCCCAGGACTATAGGTGATCTAGGCTATTGTAGGAATTAACAGGGAACCTTAAATATAATCAAGGTCCTGATCAGTCCTACTGATGATTTTTCTCTATATATGGGAGAGGGGGAGGGGAAGGAGGTAAGGTCCTATAATTTTTGTTTATATCTAAACTAATAAAAGCGAAATAGTAAAATTAACCGTTTCTCCGAGACAGGGTAAGCCACACCCACCATCCAATCAGAGCGGCGGTATGCAAATTAACCCAGCGGACACAGGGAGACGGGCCTTCCTGCAGGCCACATGGGAAGGGTGGGGTGGGGGGTGGAAGGAGCGAGTGGCCTGCAGCCCCACACCTCCACCGGAAAGCACCCATGGTGGCGATGGCGGACACAGTTGCCTCCCTGCATCCGCCGCCTTTGCCATCTGTTGCCTTCTTGCAGGCCACAGTGGAGGGGCGGGGTGGGGGACGGGAGGAGCGAGCTGCCATCAATTTCAGGCAGCAGGGCTGCGGACCTGGGAAGGGGTGGACGTGGCCACCCAGACCCACCCGGGAATCCCAGCCGCCGCTGCCCTGGCTGACCCTGGACTGGCAGGGCAGCAGACCTGGGACCCGGGTGGGCGTGGCCACCCAGACCCACCTGGGAATCCCAGCCGCTGCCCTGGCTGATCCTGGACTGGCAGGGCCACGGACCTGGGAACCGGGTGGGCATGGCCACCCAGACCCACCTGGGAATCCCAGCCGCTGCCCTGGCTGACCCTGGACTGGCAGGGCAGCAGACCTGGGAACCAGGTGGGCGTGGCCACCCAGACCCACCCGGGAATCTCAGCTGCTGCCCTGGCTGACCCTGGACTGGCAGGGCAGCGGACCTGGGAAGGGGGGGGCTTGGCCACCCAGACCCACCCGGGAATCCCAGTTGCTGGGCTGGCGGGCCCTAGACCAGCCGGGCTGTGGACCTGGGAATCAGGGGCCGTAGCCAGAGAGACCCACCCGGGAATCCCCAGCTGCTACCCTGGCCTATGCTGGGCTGGGGCCATGGCTGCCAAGGAGGGGATGAGGGGGCTGGAGCCATCAAGGACCCCACAGGCATCACCCAGCAGCACCTGCTTGCCCATCTCCGTAGTGTGGAGCAGACAGGCCCGGCAGAGAGCAGAGAACCAGGTGCAGTGGGTCCAAGCCATCAGTAGCACTTCTCCTGAGTGCTCCCGAATTGGATGAAGTCCAGGTCTGGCTGAGGGACCTCCCCACTTGCCCTCCTCCTCCCCCACCTGCACCTTCACCCCAATTTATTTGTGCACGAATTTCGTGCACTGGGCCCCTAGTTTTTATATATTTTAGAGAGGAAGGGAGAGGGAGAGAGAGAACATCAATGATGAGAGAGAATCATGGATATGCTGCCTCCTGCACGCCCCCTACTGGGGGTTGAGCCTGCAACCTAGGCATATGCCCTTGAACAGAATCAAACCTGGAACCCTTCAGCCCGCAGGCCAATGCTTTATCCACTGAGCAAAACCAGCAAGGGCTACTTTTTTATATTTTTAAAACTTCCACTCGTGAGTCTGGAACAACAGCCAAGGTTGAAAACCATTGGTTTAGGATTACAGATCAGTGTTATGAAAACTGCCATTAATTAATGTCTAAAAGGTTGTTTTGTTTCTAATTCAGGAAAAGGATGATTTTTAAAATAATGTATCACTTCCTAACCTCAACTCCTATAACAAGGGTAGTATTTCTTTATGATAGAAAAGCAAAAAGATAAAATATTATTACTCCTAGTCTAACTATCCTGAAGTAAATACTGCAATTAATTTTTTTCCAGAAAATCCATGGTATATTTTAATGTAACTGAAATATAATATACTAAATTACATATTCTGATTGAGGGGAATTTGTCTCTCTCTCTCTTTCTCTTTTTAACAGTGTCATCTCTAGTAGTTGTACTTTTTTTTTTTAATGTATTTTATTGATTTTTTTACAGAGAGGAAGGGAGAGGGATAGAGAGTCAGAAACATTGATGAGAGAGAAACATCGATCAGCTGCCTCCTGCACACCCCCTACTAGGTATGTGCCCGCAACCAAGGTACATGCCCTTGACCGGAATCGAACCTGGGACCCCTCAGTCCACAGGTCAATGCTCTATCCACTGAGCCAAACCGGTTAGGGTGTTGTCTCTCTTTTTTGTTTGTTTCTTTATTTGTCTGTCTTTTTTAAATTATGAAGTTATCATTCTGTGCAGATACAAAGATGGACCTTCAGCCTACGTGCCCCAAACTGAAGGGAATTCCCCCCTTTGCTCCCGACAAAGGCCAAAGCGACAGCCCTTTCCCAGTGTCCATCTTGCTGTCTTTTCCTTCTGTTTGACTTGGCCATCATTAATCTTTTAAGATATCTGGTTTTCTTCTTTTTACTTTTACTTTTCGTTAACACACACACATACACAGACTTAGATGTCAAGAGCGGACTTGAGACTTTCATGTGTTAAGCTGCTTGAGTTACACCTTGTGCCCCTTCTCCCACATAATAAACTGTCAATTGATGTCATCTCTGGGAAGTGGTTTTATTTTTTTTAGAGAGCGAAAAGAAGAAGAAGAGGGGAGAGAGAAACATCCATTGGCTGTTTCCCACATACACCCGACGGGAGATCCAACCCACAAACTGGGCGTGTGCCTTGACCACGAATCAAACCAGTGACCTTTCAGTGCAAAGGACGACAACCAACTGAGCCACACAGCCAGGGCTGATTTTTTAAAATAGGTATGCAGCAGTTTTTTAATTTAAGAAAAAAAAATTCTTTAGAAATTTTTAGAAATAATATGATAAAATTAAAATCGTTAATTTTACATGCTCAAGATATATTTACATGCACTTCTCTTTAACCTTGCTGAAATCTACCTCAGGCATTAAGTAACATTCACAGGGATATTTAAACATCTAACAGATGATAAAAGTTGGATTATTGATAATGGCAATATTGCAACCAGGAGGTCTCCCCACTCTCAAAAAAAGCCAATGGTTCGTGTCATTCAACATGAATTTTACAGTGAGACATGTAAGCCCTTTGGTATGTTACTGATTAAACATTTCAGGCTGGACCCAAAGATGAGCTCACTTAATATCCACATCCATGTGATGATGAGATTCCAGTGCATATTTTGGCCTAGAACTGCCATTTATATTTCCCCCCTGATATCATTTCTCCAGTGTGCAGAAACCACAAAAAAGTGTGTCTCTTGTGATGTTAACTTAGTTACCACAACATATGTATCAAAGTTTCTAAGTGTATACATGGAATAAAAAAATAATTTTGAAGCTTGGGGACATACCTTAAGATATTCACTGTATTCATCCTCAAATTTCTTGCCCCAGATACTGTTACCTCCTCTTCCAGTACCTATATTACAAGACAAATTAAAATAAGTATCTAGTTAGAGAAAGGGTCTATTTTCTAAAACTTAAGGGCTATTTGTAACTCTCTAAGTACTAATAAAATTTGATATGTCCTCTCTCCCTAAAATTTCACTTTATAAACCAGAAAAATAAAGTATCTTTACAAAAAACAAAAACTCTCCTTATCAATATTCATCTTTTAGAGCTTGGTGCTAGTAACTTCAGCTTAAATACTGCTTGCTATTGTAAGGTAGCCAATTATAAACACTCCATATGCTTTTATTTTTCTATTTTTTATCTATCCCCCCGCCCTCTTCATACTATATACCCAATTCTCTAGATATTTAATGGGATAACTTACCTGAGGGGTCTCCTGTTTGAACCATGAAGCCCTTGATATTTCTATGAAATATACAGCCATTGTAGTAATTACTGGCACAAAGAGCCAAGAAATTCTGAAGAGAGTAAAAAATAATGATTGAGAAATCATTTAGCAGAAACATTTAAGGTAAAGAACTAAGTGTATTTACTAAAAACAGCGTATTTAAACTTTGTCTTTTAGGCATTACTTTGGATGATGTTGCCTCCCTGCCTAAAGCACTTTCATGGCTTCCTTTGGGTTTTGGAATAAGATACAAACTCCTAAGCACAGCCTACCTCTACATCTCATGATAATGACCCCTCCCCTGTGGCCCACTGTGTTAACCCATCAGCCTTCTGAAAATTCATCCCACAGAGACAGGCTCTCCTACCTGAGGCCTTTGTACCTACCATCTCTATACCTGGAATGTTCTTTTTAGATACCTTTTCATGGAGATGCCTTCATTACCTTTCACACTCAGTTCTAATATCCCTTTCTTGGCTAGGCCTGCCCTCACCTTCTCTAAATAATCCCCTCCCCATTATTTTCTACCTCAACATTTTATTTGAAATGGCACTATCACTCTCTATCTAGAATTAGTGTTTTTCCAGAATAAATTCCCTCCCCCCTAACTGTGGCTCCACCTAGTTATTAGCTCCACAAAGGCAAGGAATGTGTCCTGTTCATCACTGTATTTCCAAACACTGTCAAGATAGCCTTTTGCCCTGACCAGTTTGGCTCAGTGGGTAGAGTGTCAGCCTGCGGACTCAAGGGTCCCAGGTTCGATTCCAGTCAGGGGCATGTGCCTTGCTTGCGGGCACATCCCCAGTGGGGAGTGTGCAGGAGGCAGCTGATCGATGTTTCTACCTTTCTATCCCTCTCTCTTCCTGTGAAAAATCAATAAAATACATTTTTTTAAAAAAAGATAGCCTTTCATGAGTAACTACTGAATGAGTAAATATGCATAGCTGACTTTTCTTCCTTCTATCCTTGTCATTTAAACAAGTGAAATAATGTAACATACAGTTCTCTTACCTGGTATCTAATGATTACTTATGTTTCCTAAGAAAAATGAGCCAAAAGGAAAAGATGCCAGCCACTGACTCTGCCCTTCAATATCAGCAAAGGTAAGTGGAGATCAGGCCAGAAATGACGATGGCTGGTTTTTCCTGACAGTGGTTTCATGCAAAAGTGTTTTGGGTTTTTGGGGACATTGTTGGTTTTTTAGATCAGTCAATTTCAAAATGGTCATCCTGTTGCATTAACTCGTTTTTTGTTTGTTTATAACGGTACTCACTTCACATGCTTTGGGTGTCCTCTCGCAGAAGATTTCTATTTTAATATCACCTACATCTGTATGCAGTGTCACCGACTGAAAAGGAGGCAGAATGTGAGAACAAAGGAGATTTCTTCAGGTGGCTTTTTATGCACTGTATGATTTCCCTAACTAGATATTAAAAGATATTGAAGACAATGTAAATAAAAACAGAAATACTGTTTCAGAGATGACCTTTCCACATAACAGATCTAAGAGAAGTTGTAATCCTTCAAAATTTACTTCGGCAGTAGAAAAAAGGCTCCAGGAGATAAATATATGCTAGGGTAAAATGGTGTCTATGCTAAAATATTGCGGAGCAAATATTTTGATTGAAATAATTATTTTAAGTTTGAATTTTTCATCAATAAAAACAAAAACAATTGTAATGTTAGAATTACTTATTTAAATGGCATTCATCATCGTTAGTATGAGAATGACTTTCAAAACATAATTTCCACCTTTCCCTTATGTAATTTAATTATGAGGGACAAGGTTAAAAACTTTCTCGACCAAAGGCAGGGCATAAGAAGCATCGGTGTTTCTAGATTCTAATTGTGCAGAGGTAACTACTACAGTCCTTTTTTTTCACAGTACTCTTTATTTTTGGTTTTTGCTTGTTTTATCTGTTGCTTCGGTGAATACTCCTTTTGTTATCCCATTCCCAAAACAAGGAAAATTACTATTCTGGGGCTTCCTTGTTCATTTTAGGTTAGTATCTAGCAGCCAGAGAGTATGGCCAGGTTGAGGATAGAAAGCAGGAGTGGGTGTGTTGGGGAGAGGCATGTGGGTCATTACTCATTGCTGTTTTTCCATTTCAAGCTCTAGTTGCCCCCCTTAAATACAGAGCAAAGTGTTCCAATTAAAATTATAATACCAGGGCTATACCCTTCTGCTCCTCCTCTCCCTTTTCATCTCTATCTTGTAATCAATATTTCTATAAAAGGTAAATTCTCTGAAAACGTAACTTAAAAACTAATGTTGCTTATTTCTGGTTTTGTTTAGAACCATTTGTCACTGCCTTGCCATTGATATTTCCATGCAGTTTTCTTTCCCTTGACTGAATTTCTAAAACTAACTTATAATGAAAGACATTCATAAGAGTTCTATAAAACTTACCATTTTTCTTCTTGATGGTTACTGTTAATTTCTCAGTCTTATCAAAAGTTCAAAAACGAATCTCCATTCCCAAAAGAAAAAAAAAGTTCATTTTTTTTCTCTTCTCACGTGCTTATGTTTACTCATACTTAAAAGAAAAAGTCTCGAAGAACACCCGCCCCCTCCAAGTAGTAAAATCCGGTGACGGGACGGGTGAAAAGACCCGACCCGACCCGACCTCAGCGCCGACCTCCCGATGGCCCGGGCCTCCGGGCAAGTCCTCCCGCCCGCCGGGTGCGCGGCCGCCCGGGTCCAGGCACCTGCGTTCCCTCCGCGCGGCCGGCTCTCGCTGGCCCCCGCAGGGCTTGGCCCTCCCCTCCAAGGCTCTGCTCAAAACTCTGCTTAAAAGGCCTCCAATCCCACTCCACTGCCTTCTGTCCCGCTCTACCATGTGCTTTCTTAATGCATTCATTCCGCGCTTTCAGCAGCAGCCTCTCCGCCGGGACGCTCGCTCCAAGCGGCGCAAGAACTGGAACTCGCTCTGCAAGCAGCCGAGTAAGTCAGAGGGAGGTGAGCGCGTCGCCCGTTCCTCACCACTTGGGTGAGCACAGCTGTCGCGGAGACGAAAAGATGCGATGGCAGGTGCCCCCCCAGGTCCGGAGACCCCGAGCACCGCAGCCGTGCGAGAGAACGCCCCTCGCGGGCTCGCCGCCTCCGCCTCCCGCCCTATCGCAAACCGGAACGACTAGAACCAGGGAGACTGTCATTTATGCCCAGCCGGAACACTTTTCATCACACTGGGACAGGAAGCCTAGCCCGGAACTATTCTGCACAGCCTCTGGCAGTGCCTTGCACGCAGCGGTAGAATGGAAGGGACCACTTCCGCCCAGCGCCAGGTCCCACGCCGCGAGATCCCGCTCGGACCCGGAAGTGACGCGTGAGGAGCGTTCCCTGGGCTGGTGAGTCTCGGGCTGTTTAAATCTCGGCGGACGGAGCCGCGGACTCGAGGTTTGCGCGGGCCGCGGCTGCTATCCGAGAGCTGCTGCAGGAGCGGGCAGAGGGGGAGGAGGTAGGGAGAGCAACGCGCCTGCCGCGGCAGAGCCTGGGGCTCCCATGGGCTCTCCATCATGATGGAGGTGGCCGGCATGTGGACGAGGCAGCCTGGAAGGTGCAGTTTTGCAGGCTGTAAAGTGGGACCTACTAATGTCACTTAATGAACACCGTGCTGGCTCGGGGTCAGATATTGTCTCCAGCATTACGTTTCAGTGTTGAGACAAAGTGTCACTTCTATCTTCAGAGTTGGAAATCGCGCGGCTAAGGAACTGGTCATGCAGCCATGGCTGCGGGACGGGTCAGTATGGTGTGAGAGCCTTTGCTCTCGTCCAGCATGCTGTGCTGCCTCCCATCGTGAATTCTGGCGTCAAGCGAGGCAGCTTTGCTGTTGCCTGACCTGGAAAATGAGGGGTGTTCCGTTATTTCCAAAGGCAGTTTCAAATGTAACAGTAGGTAACGCAAGTTTGGGAGGCCCAGAGAGCTTCACTGCCCCGCTTGCCAGATACAGAAGAGCCTGGAGAGTGGAGTGCTGTCAGGACGTGGACTCTGGAGGGTGGAAGAGGTATAAGGACATTAGATCTTCCAGGACCGTGGACTGGAGTGGTTAACAGAGGCCCCTCATCACTTCAAATCATATATTGAATCAATACTCGTATCTCCTCTCTATATAAAAGCCTAATATGCAGAGTGTCCCCTCAGGAGTTGGATTGCTCACTGTGACATGCGCTGGCCACCAGGGGGCAGCATGGAACCGAGGAAGGCCCCTGCTGCCGGCTGAGGACCCTACCTTTGCAGGCATTGCATGCACTGGCCTCTGGTATTAAATATGTTTGCTGTAGAAATGTCTTAAAAAGTGCTTTTGAAATAATCGGGTTGTAAATCTTTTCATTAAATTTACTCTTGGCTATGCTTTCTTGTTAATTACTTTGCAGACTATGAAATGCTTTTCTTCAACAAATGAAGAATGGAATTGGCAATGTCATTTTTTGTATTGGCTATAGCTGTCTAGAACAGCAATTCTCAGTCGGTGCCACAAGAATTTTTAAAACATGCAAGACCTGACTATTTAGTCAGGAGCACTGACCTCTTTTCCCTTAGATTGTCAAATAAAAATAACAACGGCCAACACAGCAATAGCTATGGAGGCAAATGAATCAACATATACAGTACCTATGTTTTTTGTCAGATAGGAAAAAAATGTATTCTTTGGTGTGCCACAGAATTTTAGTAATTAGTTTATGTGTGCCATGAGATGAAACAGCTTAAAATTGCTGCTCTATTAGGCTTGCAGGCTCTGAGCACTCTCCCACCTCTTGAGGCTGGCGTTCCTGTAGCAGGTGTGGGTTCAGCCCTGCCTTTTCCTGTCTTGACCCTGCTTATTTGGAGTGACTCATCTGTGCATCGTATAAAGTGTATGTGTGTGTATATATGTGTCTGTGTGTGTGTGTATATATGTGTGTGTGTGTAACTTCTTTAACAAAGTGCTTTTTAGTATACCACCCTGACTCCAAACTCTGCTGAGATGGGGTGGGGGACAGTGTCAGTCTGCAGTAAGCGTTAGTGCTGGCCTGTGTTGGTGATACTGAGATATGCAAAAGCCCGTTCCTGTTTCCAGTAGAATTAGCATACTGGGGAGACAGACATACAGGCATCTAATATTATGAGAATACTAGAGCAGAATGGGGTGAGGCAGGAGAGAGACACCGAAAAGGAAGATTTATCAAGAGTAGCCTTTATTTTAGGAAGTTGAAGGAGACTTGGAAAGAAGGGTAATATTTAGAGAAATGGAGAAGGCAGGAGGTGGGCTGAAGCAGGGATGAAGAGATCAAGAGCAAGGGTGAGGTACTCTGGGGAGGAGGGGTGGACATCTGTGTATTATGTACCAGACTTGCGCCGGGTGACTTACACATAGGAATGCACATGCTCCTCTCGGTGGCCTGTGAGGTGGTTGTAGTGTTTCTGTTTCATAGATGAGGAGCGAGCTCAGAGAGGTTAAGTAACTTACCTAAGGAAATGCTGGTAAGTGGCAGGGGCAGTGCCTGCACCCAGGTATGTACGACCGCAGCTCCTTTGCTCCTGTTTTGCAGAGGTACGGACCTAAAGTATACATGTGTACCATCTTTTGTGTTTTGACTTCAGATTCTCAGTGTTTCCTGGTTTCTGTATGTTGTCATCTCACCTACGCCTGGTCCCCACGGGAGTCCGGCTTGTTCATTCCCTGGTCTGCAATCCTTCCTGCTCCTTCATGGACCTGAAGGCTCTCCTTTCCTCCTTGAATGACTTTGCATCCCTCTCCTTTGCTGAGAGTTGGGACAATGTTGGATTACTGGTGGAACCAAGCCCACCACACACGGTGCGCACACTCTTCCTGACCAATGATTTGACTGAAGAAGTGATGGAGGAGGCACTGCAGAAGAAGGCTGACTTCATTCTCTCCTACCACCCGCCCATTTTCCGACCCATTAAGCGCGTAACCTGGAAAACCTGGAAGGAGCGCCTGGTGATCCGCGCGCTGGAGAACAGAATCGCCATTTATTCTCCTCACACAGCCTACGATGCCGCACCCCAGGGGGTCAACAACTGGCTGGCTAAAGGACTGGGTGAGAAGCCTTTTGTTCTCGCATGTTTCGTATTTTCCCTATAAATGCTTTGAAATTTTACAGCGTCTTTTCAATAGAGTTTTCACTGCTCTAGGGTGGGGTCATTATTGTGTATGCAAAATCTGTTTTAAAATAATGTTACTGAAATCTGGCAACCAAATTGCATTTGAAAAATAGCATTTTTATGACTAATGAACAAGGCGAGCCTGGGAAACCTTCATGCCAGCCTGAGTTTTGTGATTCTTTACACAAGTACCTGCCACCGGGGCACCCCAGAAATTCTTGTTATATTGAACTGAAAGCTTGGGCCTCTCCAGCACATACCTAATCTGTCACTCAAATAGAGCAGAGTTTTGATGAGGGAATTCAGCACATGTGTTTTAGCTTTACTTTTAGTAAGTTTTTTAGTTTACTTGTTTGGGGCTGAAGCTTTTATGAGGATATAAGCTGGATTGATGTGGTCAAGCAGCTATGAGCATTTACACACTGAATCATGTTGTACATGGGTCAATTATTTAAGCAGCACAGTTGCACATTTCATCTAAAACACATGCACCAGTCTTTCTTGTCCAAATTTTTGTGATATTTAAGAATACTGGAAAATAATTCTACAAATAAATCTGATTTTGTATGTCTATATTAAATCCTTCATTGTTGAGTAATGTTGGTTGTATAGGAAAAGGATATGTGTATATGTGTATAGTATACAAGCATCTGAGAATGAATTTAAAAAATACTAATTTCTTGTAAGTTTTGGCCATAATAGTTTATCTTTTTAATTAAAAAACAAACACACAAAAACTCCCATTTTCCTACCATTTTTTTCTAGGTGTTTGCACCTCCAGGCCTATACATCCTTCCAAAGCACCCAACTGCCCAACAGAGGGAACACACAGGGTAGAATTTAATGTTAACCACGCCCAAGACCTGGACGGAGTCTTGTCTACAGTGAAAGGAATTTCGGACGTTTCTGTCACTTCCTTTTCTGCTAGGTACAGTACATATTCCTCTTTTCTCAGTGGGTACTGATTTGTAAATATCTTCTTTACAAATTCTGTAATTCTGACATTTAGGTTTGAAACGTTTTTCCCCCAGGATGTGTTTACAAAACAGCCTGCTTCTCATTTGGGTCCTCAAAGGAGGAGAACCATGGGAGCTTTTCAAAACTAAGATGATAAGTAACACTATTTCCTCTGTGGGAGGGACTATACTATACATTTTACATGCAGTGTTTCTCATCCTCCTGGTAATGGTGAAAGGTAGTTGCTTTTACTTTAGTGCCAGGGGGTTCTTGTTCCAGCATCTAGAAGGGTTCAGCAATCTGGAGAAGGGGCTGTGCGTAACTTAATAAAGAGTCCGGAGATGAAATATAATTTTGAAAAGCATCTGGAGGTCAGAGGAGCCTAGCTGAAGAAACTAAGATCTCCTTGTCTCAGGACCCCATGCTTTTTATTAACACAAATTGTCCTGAGGTGAGGCACAGATACACACTTTAAAGGGTCAGGTTTCGTATACACAGTCCATTGTCAGAATGGGGAGAATTAGCCTATGGCTGTTCAGGTGTTTGGCCAGTAGGAGGCAATAACATGTAGATTAAGATGCCCTGAGCTGTCTGGCAGCAAGCAATCAATTTAGTGCATCCTTTTCAGGTTTGGGGAATGCCATCAGTCATTCCCAAATGATTCAGCCCTTGCTGAGATGCTGGAATTGGCTTCTGGCACTTTAGGGCATAGGCATACCTCAGAGATACACTGTGGGTTTGGTTTCAGACAAGCATAATAAAGCAAGTATAGTTAATAAAGTGAGTTGTAATATTTTGCTGGTGGAGGGTCTTTAGTTTATAAAGAAAGACAATACTTGTGTGGTTCAGTAAAATGAGGTATGTCTGCTGCTCGATTCCAGTGTCTTCAACTAAAGTCATCGTTCTCCTTCCTTTCAGAGAAGTATCTTTCCAAACACATATAGAGACATGAAGAAATGTATAGCTTTATTTGTAGTTCTCTTAATTAAGTGGTATGGTGTACTTGCCATATTACTAACGAGATGTCTTAGAGATCTGCCCATGTAGGTAGATAAGATCTTTCTTTTTAACTGCTGCATAATGTTTCTTCTTAGGGATGTACTGTAGGTTCTTTTCTTTTTTTTTGTTTTATTTTACTGTAGATTCTTTAAGCATTCTTCTTCCTAACTGATCCCCCCACCCCTTTTTTTTAACTGATGTACATTTAGTTTGGTTCTAGTTTTACCACATCACAGTTAGTGCCTGGGTTTGACCATTAGTCAGGGCCCATGCATTGTTTTTGCTTTTAAATCTTTTCAAAGCTTGCAGATGATTCCAATATTGACAGCAACGCTTCCAGGTTACATTTTAAGGTGCCTTTTAGTTCTAGAGTTCTATACTTAGAGATTATGGCTAAATGCAAAACTTTCTTGATGCCAGTCTTTTTAGAGAGGCTCTAGGGCATTGCTTTTCAAAGGGCGATAAGGACTCCCTGCCCTTATGAATGGGGTAGTTATGAAAAATGCAGATTTTTGGCTTCATCCTAGATCTGTGTAATTAGAATGGGGTTTGCCTGAGAGTCTTTCCAGGAAATTCTTGTATGCAGTGTTGTTTGAAAATTAACTTCTCTAGGGTTTTAAGAAGAATTCAGTTTGCCCCAGCCCATTCACAGATGCTGTTTCACTGGATCTGTAAAAGGATCCAGCAGCTGTCATTTTAGGAAGTGATGCACGACTGGATTAAGAACCATTAGAACTATGGTTTCAAGGTGAGGTCCTTGGACCAACAGCATCAGCATTGCTGGGAACTTGTTAGAAAAGTAAATTCTCAGACCCCTATTTAGACCCTCACTAGAATCAGAAACCGGGGGTGGGGCCCATCCATCTATGATTTAAATAGTCCACAAGGTGATTCCGATGCATTTTAAAGTTTGAGTAACACTGTTCTATAAACTAATTTGGTTTGGGATTGAATCCTAAATGTCATATAAATCTAATCTATTATAAGAAGTTGTAAATTGTAGATTACTTAAAATGCGTTTTGATTATATTTATCCTGAACCAGTGACTTTTTGTTTGTTTGCTTTTGTTTTACTCTTCCTAGGACCGATGATGAGGAACAGACTCGGGTCAGTCTGAACTGTAGTCAGCAGGCTTTGATGCAGGTGGTGTCTTTCCTTTCCCAGAACAGGCAGCTTTATCAAAAGACTGAAATTCTGTCACTGGAGAAGGTAATAAAAATATCTCATATTACTGAGCATTGTCTGGCAAATTCATTTGTAAATTGTTAGATCAATAGGCCTTCCCAGGAGCCTGAGCTCCTCCGAGTCAGAGAGTGTTTTTGTCAGATTTGTATCCCCTGGACACAAACATTAGTCTGGAGCCATGAGCTCACAGCTGTGAGCATGTTATGTTGATCTCAGCATTTGCTCTTTGTTCTAGCTTTGTTTTCTAGGACTGATGATGGACAGTTTCTCTAACTTTTGTTTTTCAGCCTCTGCTTCTGCACACTGGAATGGGACGGTTGTGCACCCTGGATGACTCTGTCTCCTTGGCAACCTTGATTGAGCGAATCAAAAGGCACCTAAAACTATCTCGTGTTCGCCTTGCTCTTGGGGCAGGGAGGACCTTAGGTAAATATTTATTTGTCCAGTATGCCTACTGTTAACACTGGGCAAAGGTTGAAACTCTTCATTGTGTTGTAAGTGAAAGAAAACCTGTAAGTAGTTATGGGAGATGCGTGACTGGTTTACGCTATCAGTCAGGTGGCCTGGGTTGTGCTGTGGCGAACATCTCATTGGCTTCCACAAGATTTATTTCTCCACGGTCTGTTCATCTCAGATCAGCAGGGCAAGTCTGCCCACTGTAGGTGGTGGCTGTTGCAAAGGGAGAGTCTTAAATAGTCAGGTAAACACTCTAGCCTAGAAATGAACTCCTGTTTAACTCATAGTCCAGAGCTGGTCACATTGCCCGATCCACCCAAGTTGGGCATGAAGTCCATCCTACCACGTGCTTGGGAGAGAGCTAGGAAGTGGGACTGCTCCAGACTCCATGCAGATCTTGGTGTTTTACAGTCCTGGTGATGTTTTATAGGGAGGTGCTACTAAGTGAAGGGACCACTGCAGTCTCTGAGTCTTGTAGCCACTGTCTTTTCTATCAGCTCTTCCCAGTACTTTTGGAAAAAGGAACCAAGAGAACATTTGTTGACCCTACAGTTTCCCTGGCAGTGTCATGAGTACGTTAAGTATGCAAGTTCCCACTTCAAAGGGGCTTAGTGGTTGTGGATTCTGAGTGTCTTGGGTAAAATTTATCTACTTGCTGTGTGACTTTGACAAGTTATTTAACCTTTTTGTGTCCCGGTAGCCACATCTCTGAAAACTGGTGGTAATAAAACCTAACTCACCAAAGTAGATGTATAGTCCACGTGGCAGGGCACAGTGACTGGGGACTGGCAGGGCACATGGCAGGGCACAGTAAGTGCAGTAAGTGCTGGCCTTAGCTCTGTGGTAGGTGTTAGTGTTCCCATTGTGTTGGTGAAAACACAGAGGTTCAGAGATACTTACCCAGAATTCTACAGTTGGATCAAATGACTCATGGGCGTTAATTCCAAACAAAATAGATGGCAGAGGTGGGATTCGACTTCCAATCTAACTCCAAAGCTCCTTTTAAAATAGCACTATTGCATGACCATTAATGAAGTGTTTATTCTCAAACATAAGTGCTAAATACTTGTTGGATTTGAGCTTGAAAGTTTATTTCACTCTTCAGGGGATGCTCCTTTATTTATTTCTTTTTGTTAATCCTCACTTGAGGATATATTTCCATTGATTTTTAAAGAGATGGGAGAGGGAGAGAAACACTGATGAGAGAGACACATCGATTGGTTGCCTCCCACCAGGGCCCCACCAAGCTGGGGATCGAGCCTGCAACTGATGTACCAGTGTATGCCTTTGGTATCAAACCCGGATCCTTCCTTCCAAGGTCTGACCCTCTATCCACTGAGCCAAACCAGCCAAGGGCCAGAGGATGCTCTTTTAAAGTCAATATGGTGCCCTAACTGATTTGGCTCAGTGAACAGAGCATCAGCCTGCAGATTGAAGGGTCCCAGGTTTCATTCCAGTCAGGGCATGTACCTTGGTTGTGGGCACATCCCCAGTAGGGGGTATGCAGGAGGCAGTTGATCGATGTTTTTGCTCATCGATCTTTCTAACACTCTATCCCTCTCCCTTCCTCTCTGTAAAATATCAATAAAAAAAAAAAAAAAAAAAATATATATATATATATATATATATATATATATATATATATTTTTTTAAATAATAAAAACAAATACGATATTTAAAAATGTGTCAGATCCATTCCTCTAACTAGCCCTTTCAGTTCCTCTGCTTCCTCACCTGAGAACAGACATAATCTCTGCCTAACTCTCCCTGTTGCCTGGGACCCAGGTAGGTTACTGGCCGTAGTAGTGCTACAGTACAGCCAAGAGCTGTATTCTTAACATTATTCAGTGGTGCTTATACAGGCTTGTGCAGCCATGTGTGTCTAAAGGAATAATAACCCTGCCTTAGGTTAGTATGCAATACCAAAGAATAATCTGTCTGCTATATGAGGATATGTTTTGTTATTCTTTAAAGTTCAGTAAGCAAAACTTATATACTGGATATGAGGGCAAGCATGAAATCTGCATTACATTTAGGATTTTGGGTACAAATTTTAACATTAAAATTAATGGGGGGGGGGGACAAATGAAAGGGACTTGTGAAGTACTGGTCTCTTGCTTCCTTTATCTTGCAGAGTCCCAAGTCAAAGTGGTGGCTCTGTGTGCTGGCTCTGGGAGCAGTGTTCTGCAGGGGGCAGAGGCCGACCTCTACCTCACAGGTAGGGCAGCCTTTTGGTTTCCCTTCTCCCCTTTTGTGTGTGTGTGTCCTTTACCACCGTGGCTTATCTTTTACAAGTTAAAAAGGCAATTTTAGGACCGCCCCTGACTTATAGATGGAGCTAATGTTTTTTGAACCTGAACTAAATAGGAAATTGGGGAACATACCTTATTCGTTGTGGAGAGAAAAACCATTTAATAGTTTATCATATTATTTTAAAATACTAATATTTAGCATTTCTTTAATCTATCTTTTTCCTAAATATGACTTCTCTCAGATTTCATGTCACTTTCTACGTGTTGCCTTAGCTAGAAATAATTCTTCTTACTAAGTCCTAAAGTCAGCCATCAGTTCATACCAGTTCTAGCTCCAAAATCTTTCTAGGACCTTCCCCTTATCTTTACCTAGGCATCATCATCTATCTGAAGAATATATTCAAGCCTCTAATCTTTTATTTTAAAACCCTCACCCAGTGTAGCAATACTTAAATTGGACAAAATAGACCTCAAAGTGAAGGCCATAACAAGAGATAAGGAAGGCCACTTCATAATACTATAGGGATCGATACAACAAGAGGACATAACCCTGATAAACGTATGTGCACCCAATGCAGGAGCACCCAAATACATAAAAAAAAACTGCTGGAAGATACCAAGGGAGAGATCGACAACAATACAGTCATAGTAGGGGACTTTAATACACCACTGACATCACTAGATAAATCCTCTAGACAAAAAAATCAGCAAAGAAACAGCAATCCTAAATGACTCACTAGATCAAATGACATCTTCAGAACATTTCACCCCAAAGCCATGGAATATACATTCTTCTCAAGTGCACCTGGGACATTTAAAAAAATAGATCACATATTGGGTCACAAGCAAAGTCTCCCCAAATTCAATAAGATTGAAATTATATCAAGCATTTTCTCAGACCACAATGGCATATTAGAAATAAACTACAATAAAAACAATCCAAAAGATGCAAACACTTAGAAGCTGAAAAGCATGCTATTAAACAATGATTGGGTTACCAAAGAGATCAAAGAAAAAATTAAAAACATCCTGGAAACTAATGACAATAAAAACACAACAATCCAAAATCTATGGGACACAATGAAAGCAGTCCGGAGAGGGAAGTTTATAGCTCTACAGGCCTACCTCAAAAAAACAAGAAAAAATGGTAATAAATCATCTAACTCTACAACTGAAAAGAATTAGAGCAATAAGAAAAGCCCACAGTATCCAGAAGGAAGGAGATAATAAAGATCAGAGCAGAAATGAATGATAGAGATAAAAAAAATACAGAAGGTCAATGAAACCAAAAGCTGGTTCTTTGAAAGGATAAACAAGCTTGATGAACCTCTAGCCATGCTCACCAAGAAGCAAAGACAGAGGACACAAATAAAATCAGAAATGAAAGGGGCGAAATAACAACAGACCCCACAGAAATACAAAGGATTGTTAAAAAATACTATGGACAACTCTTTTCTAACTAGACAACCTGCAGGAAATGGACATATTCCTAGAAAAATACAACCTTCCAAAACTCAATCAGGAAGATTGTAAAAATCTCAATAGGCTGATAACTATGGAAGAAATTGAAGCAGTCATCAAAAAGCTTCCAGCAAACAAAAGCCCAGGGCCAGACAGCTTCACAGGGGAGTTTTACCAAACATTCAAGGAAGAACTAAAACCTGTCCTCAGACTATTCCAAAAAATTCAAGAGGAAGGAACACTTCCAAGCTCATTCTATGAAGCCAGCATCACCCTAATACCAAAACAGATAAAGACAACACAATGAAAGAGAATTACAGGCCAATATCCCTCATGAACATAGATGCCAAAATCCTCAACAAAATCCTAGCAAATAGGATCCAGCAGTACATCAGAAAGATTATACACCATGACCAAGTAGGATTTATCCCAAGGATGCAAGGATGGTACAATATTCGTAAATCAATAAACGTGATACATCACATTAACAAATTGAGAGATAAAAATCACATAGTCGCCCTAACTGGTTTGGCTCAGTGGATAGAGCGTCGGCCTGTGGACTGAAAGTTCCCAGGTTCTATTCCGGTCAAGGGCATGTACCTTGGTTGCAGGCACATCCCCAGTAGGCGGTGTGCAGGAGGCAGCTGATCGATGTTTCTCTCTCACTGATGTTTCTAACTCTCCCTTCTTCTCTGTAAAAAAAATCAAAATATATTTAAAAAATCACAGTCATATCAGTTGACGCAGAAAAAGCATTTGACAAAATCCAATACCCTTTCTTCAGCAATGTAGAAATAGAAGGATCATACCTCAACATAATAAAAGCCATATATGACAAACCCACAGCCAACATCATACTCAATGAGCAAAAACTAAAACCATTTCCCCTAAGAACAGGAACAAGACAGGGATGCCCACTCTTGCCACTCCTGTTTGACATAGTACTGGAAGTACTAGCCATTTCAATTAGACAAGAAGAAGAAATAAAAGGCATCCAAATTGGAATAGAAGAAGTAAAACTGCCCTTATTCACAGATGACATGATACTGTACACAGAAAACCCTAAAGACTCCAACAAAAAATTATTAGAGCCCTTGCTGGTTTGGCTCAGTGGATAGAGCGTCAGCCTTGGGACTGAAGGGTCCCAGGTTCAATTCTGGCCAGGAGCACATGCCTGGGTCGTGGGTTCGATCCCCAGTGTGGGGTGTGCAGGAGGCAGCCAATCAATGATTCTCTCTCATTATTGATGTTTCTCTCTCCCCATCTCCCTTCCTCTCTAAAATCAATAAAATATATATTTTTAAAAACTATTAGACTTAATATGAATTTGGCAATGTAGCAGGATACAAAATTAACACCAAGAAATCTATGGCATTTCTATACACCAATAATGAACTTACCGAAAGAGAGACTAAAAAAGCAATCCCATTTACCATTGTACCAAAATTAAGATACCTAGGAATAAACTTGACTAAGGAGGTAAAAGACCTGTACGTGGAAAACTACAGGACACTGAAAAAGGAGATAGAGGAAGACATAAACAGATGAAAAAACATACCATTTTAATGGATTGGTAGAATCAACATCATCAAGATGTCCATACTACCCAAAGCAATCTATAGATTCAATGCACTCCCCATTGAAATACCAATGGCATATTTCATAGACCTAGAACGAACTTTCCAAAAATTCATCTGGAATAAAAAAAGACCTCGAATAGCTGCAGCAATCCTGAGAAAGAAGAACAAAGTAGGTGGGATCTCAATACCAGATATCAAGCTGTATTACAAAACCACTGTTCTCAAAACAGCCTGGTACTGGCACAAGAACAGACATATAGATCAATGGAATAGAATAGAGAACCCAGAAATCAACCCTAACCGCTATGCTCAATTAATATTCAACAAAGGAGGCAAGAACACAGTGGAGTCAAGACAGCCTCTTCAATAAATGGTGTTGGGAAAATTGGACAGATACATGCAAAAAAAAAAAAAATGAAACCAGACCACCAACTTACACCATACACAAAAATAAACTCAAAATGGATAAAGGACTTAAACATAAGACAGGAAACCATAAAAATACTAGAGGAATCCACAGGCAGCAAAATCTCAGACATATGCCAAAGTAATTTCTTCACTGATAACTGCTCCTAGGGCAATGGAAACTAAAGGGAAAATAAACAAATGGGACTACCTCAAAATAAAAAGCTTTTGCACAGCAAAGGAAACCATCAATAAAACATCAAGAAAGCCCACTGCATGGGAGAACATATTTGCCAATGATATCACCGATAAGGGTTTAATCTCCAACATTTACAGGGAACTCATACAACTTAACAAAAGGAAGATAAACAATCCAATCAAAAAATAGGCAACAGACCTAAATAGATACTTTTTTATAGACAGAAGAAAGGCCAAGAGACATATGAAAACATGCTCAAAGTCACTAATCATCTGAGATGCAAATCAAAATGACAATGCGGTACCATGTCACATCTGTCAGAATGGCTGTCATCAACAAATCAACAAACGACAAGTGATGGTGAGGATGTAGAGAAAAAGGGACCCTTGTGCAATGCTGGTGGGAATGCAGACTGGTGCAGCCACTGTGGAGAACAGTATGGAGTTTCCTCAAAAAACTAAAAATGGAACTCCCATTTGACCCAGTGATCCCACTTCTAGGAATATATCCCAAGAAACTAGAAACACCAGTTAGAAAGGATATATGCACCCCTATGTTCATAGCAGCACAATTCACCATAGCTAAGATTTGGAAACGGCCTAAGTGCCCATCAGTAGATGAGTGGATTAAAAAACTGTGGCACATCTACACAATGGAATACTACACTGTGGTAAAAAGGGAGTTCTTACCATTTGCAACAACATGGATGGAACTGGAGAGCATTTATGCTAAGTGAAATAAGCCAGACAGAGATAAATATCACATGATGTCACTCATTTATGGATTATAATGAACATAAACTGATAAAAACAGATCCAGAGACAGAGAAGCATTGATCACACCATCAAACCTCAGAGGGAAGGTAAGGGAGGGGAGGGGTAGGAGAGAAACCAAAGGACTTATATGCAGGCATATAGGCCTAACCAGTGGACACAGACAACAGGGGGGTGAGGGCATGAGTGGGGGGCATGGGGATAATGTAGGAATAAGGACACATATGTAATGACTTAAAGAAATTAATAAAATCCTTACTCAAGGATATGTTTTTATTGATTTTAGAGAGAGGAAGTAAGAGCGAGAGATAGAGAGAAACATTGATCAGTTGCCACCAATGGTTGGGGTAAGTGTCCCAGCCGGGCATCAAACCTGCAACCTGGATATGTACTCTGAGTGAGAAATATCTTCTTACCTGGCTAACTTTAGATGTCTATGATCTATGAAGCATCACTTTGGCTATTAACTTCAGGGATGAGAAGCATCAGTCAAAAGACCAAGTAACAAGCCTCTGCTGCCACTTGTCACCCTTCCTTTGAGCTTGACATGGAATTAGGTGAAGGGAAACATATCCTAGACAGCCCAGCAGGTGAGGAGCTTGCTCCTTGCAGATACTGTATAAATGCTCTCATTTGCCTTTTCTTTCCCACACCTGCCAACCTGCGCCAGGCTTTTCTTTCCTTTGCTTTCAGCTGTTATTGTAGGGTCACCAAGAATTTTCCCCCTTTCATGCCTCCTCCAGCCAGTGCATTTATAAGCTGGGCAGCCAGACTTGTTCCTAAAGCATGGCTTCTAACTGGGCCACTTTAGTATCTTTTTCTCCTTTTAATCTTTACTATTATAGATTAAGATGTTTTAGTAGGTGCTTGGAGAAAAAATATTTCTTATAATGACACGAGAGGTAGAAATGTGGGCAATTAAACATTCCTGGGGAAGGAAGGTAACTCTTTTTCTAAGAACCTTTTTTCCCTTATATTGTATGCCTTTATATTCCTATATACATTTCAAAATTATACTTCATATAGAATGCAAACGTAGTCTTTCTGCTGTTGTGGTTCCGCATTGCAGACTCTGTGTCTAATGTTTATTTCCTTTGCTGGCAGGTGAAATGTCCCATCATGATGTTTTAGATGCTGCTTCTCAAGGAATAAATGTCATCCTCTGTGAACATAGCAACACTGAACGAGGCTTTCTTTCTGATCTTCGAGATGCACTGAGTGTTCACTTGAAAAATAAGATTAATATTATCCTGTCAGAAACAGACAGGGACCCTCTTCAGGTGGTGTGATGCATACAGCAGTGACATTTACTTTACAAATCGTTTCCCTCCTCAGATACATATGATCAGTGGAGTCTGTATCCTTCTGGAAGAATGTTTAAAATGTACATTGTCATTTCTGGTTGGTTAATCTGCTTCACCAAATGTTCTATAGTTTTTAGGGTAAACACTAATGTAACTATTATTAAAGAACAGATATCTAGCCCTGGCTGGGTAGCTTAATTTTGAGGAACTTCAATGTTTTTCCTAAAAAAAAAACAATACTATAAATAAAAGTGGTTCTATCCAATTTGGAATTTTATTAATAATAAAGACTACTGACACATATTTCTTGCAAATAGTATAGGCACAAAAATTATAAAAATAAACTAGTGGGTATTTAAGGGCAAATGTAAAATTTACACATTAGGTCATTAAAGATTTTGTGTACTTTTTTATACTGCAAGATATAAATTAGATATGTTAATTTTAAAAAAGTGCAGCCCTAACCGGTTTGGCTCAGTGGATGGAGCGTTGGCCTGCGGACTGAAAGGTCCTGGGTTCGATTCCGGTCAAGGGCATGTGCCTTGGTTGCAGGCACATCCCCAGTGGGAGGTGTGCAGGAGGCAGCTGGTCGATGTTTTTCTCTCACTGATGTTTCTACCTCTCTATCCCTCCCCCTTTCTCCCTGTAAAAAAATCAAAAATTTTTTTTTTAAAGTGCAAACCAGTAAGTATATGCTATCATTTCTGTTTTTAAAAGGTAGACAAAAACCTTTATCTGTGCATAGACTACCTCTGGAAGGTTAAACTATCAATGGTTGCCTAAGGAATTGGATCAAGAAATAGAAAAAAACTGTTTTTCCTTAGCCTTTGGTACAATTAAAAGAAGTTTTAGAGTCAGTAATGTACAAATTCTTAAATATTTTAATAGTAATTGTCTTTAAGATTAAACCCTTAATTCATGGATTTAATATAAAATTGATTAATATACGCCACAATGAAATTGTTTAAAAATTGAGCATTTTGGGAAATATTTTCATGAAAGGCATTTACAAAATAAGAAATGAGTAAAAAATGCTGATGTGATCCATACTTTATTACAGTGATATTAATGATGATTTTCATTTCCAGGTATGAAATATTTCAGGGAATATGTGAAAACTATAAGCTGAGTACAGTGGCCAAGGTTAGCCTTTTTTTTTTCTTAAGAAAAAGGTTCGTGTAAATATTTAGGAGGCTTGAAATTGTCACTAAGAAAAAGACTGACATGCCTTAACAGTGAGTTTAAATGGACTTGATAGAGAAATCAATTAATTTAAAGCCAGCCGGGCCCGTGTGGCTCTGGTTGAGCGTCTACCTATGAACCAGGAGGCCCTGGTTCAGTTCCCAGTCAGGGAGTGTGCCTGGCTTGTGGGCTCCATCCAGAGGCATGTGGAAGCAGCCAATCAGTGATTCTCTCGCATTACTGATGTTTCTATTTTTCTCTCTCTCACCCTTCCTCTCATACCAATAAAAAATATTTAAAATTTAATTTAAAGCCAGTTATTAATATGCTACTCACCTGCATGTTATTCAAGAAAAGAAATAGATCAATGTACAAGAAGACTTAAACTTTTATTTTCTGTTGTCAAAGATAGTGACTAAAAAATTCAGAAGTGTATTTCTCTAGCCTGGCTTCTCACTTGTATCGTGAAGGTGATGGCACAAACATTGTTTCATATTTTTCATGTGCTTCCTAGGCTGGGTATACACCCTATATACTTGTTATGTTTTTCCCACTATCCCAACTGAATAGTGTCATGCACCCCCCGCCTCCACCTAGTATGTAGTTTAAATCCTAAAGGACAAAGCTGGATCGCCTAGTTTTCCCCAATTTTATTCCTTTCGTTAAGCCAGTTCAGACACAGTAAGTCTTCTCCATTTCACTTATCAGCTCTGACACAGAGCAGATCTGTGTGACGCCGATGTCTTTGTACATCTGCACGCTGGAACAAGCAGCCCCAGGAGTGTTAGAAGGCCCTCCAAGTATCAGGAGTAGTATCACCTCTAATATAAAAGAATTAAAAAGCATCTAGTTCCATCTAGTCCCTGAGCACACTATTCACTCCAGCAAGAATCTCCAGAGAGGTAGGGAATGAAAGGCACCGTTTCTCCAACTTGAGGACCACTGACCAGCATAGTACTAGAGCTGGTAACTATCAGCCAGGCTAATCAAGGTTCTAACTCATGACATCCCCCTCCCACTTTTAAATCTTGTACGATGGAAAGAGTCTGGTGCTGGATGTAAACACAGTTTAGACTGTAGGAGAGGCAGCCAGAGTACAACCTTCCGAAGAATATTCAGGAGTAAAGGAGAGCTTCAGGACTCCTCTTCCTCCTTTTCCAGGAACTCCGACAATGTCCCATTGTCAATAGGAATGAGTAAGTATTCCACTCCATCAGTTCCCTAAAAGACGTAAGAATACCCGGATATTAGTCGTTTGTAATGTTCCACTATCAATCGGAATGAATAAATACTCCATTCCATCAGTTCCCTAAAAGATATAAGGATGTCTTATATCTGGATGTTAGTCATTTATAAGATGAACTTGAACCCTATCGTAGGTTAAAAAATGGACTTAATATTTTATATAAATTTGGCAGTATAAAAGTTAAGAGAAAAGGGCACAGACACATATAAGTATATTTAAAATACACTGAGTTTTTAGTTAGGCCACTCTATAGTGGAAAAGAAGTCTAGTGGGTGAGTGGATTATTTTCTTCATCCTCCTCTATAGAATCTTATATTATTGATTTTTCTGTTCTTTAACTTCCCTTTGAATTGGATCCATTCCATTGGTTTTAAAATACATTTAGTATCTCCCATTATTAAGTAACCTCATTCTTTTCCAGCTATCACCCAGCCTCTGAACCTTTTCAGAGTTGTCTAACCATGGTGGTCTCCATTTCCTCACTTCTCCCTCAACCCAGTCCACTGAGCTACTGCCACTGTTATGCCACCAAGAGTTTCTGTTTAGATCATTGATATTCACCCTTTTTCATCTCATGGCACACACAAACCACTAAAATTCTGTGACACACCCAAAAACATTTTTTGCCAATCTTACAAAAATAGGTATAATTTGATTCATTCACTGGATAGCTATTGTGTTGGCTGTTGTCATTATTTTATTTGACAATCTTAGGGAAAAGAGGTCAGTGCCCCTGACTAAACAGTCAGTTATTACATGTTTTAAACATTCTTGTGGCACAAGTGTGCCGTGACATGCCGGCTGAAAATTGCTGGCTTAGACCAAGGGATTCCACATTCCTAAACCCAGTCATCTGTTTAGTCCTCCTCTTCGGCCGCTCAGCAGCACCTGACTGTACTTCCACACTCTGAACAAGCATATTTGCAAACAATCGGCTCCAGGAGCGTTAAAAGGCCCATTCTGCAGACCATTCTCTTTTCTTAAAACATGCTTTTCTTGGCTTCTGTAACACCATGTCCTGGTTTTCTTCCTGACTCTGGCTGTTTCTCTCGCCTAGCAGGCTTATCTTTTAGTTGGCCATTAACTATCATATTTGTAGGCTTAGTTCCTGGCCCTCTAATCTCACTACCTTATCTCTGCACAGAGCTCATATGGCCCACTACCTAAGTGGATCCTGACCACCATGGAGCCTCAGTTCCACAATCGGATCTCGGTCAGAGGCACCCTTGTCCTTAAGTAAACAGGCAATGCTCTTCCTGGAATATAAAGCTGTAACAGCAAAGTCTCACCTTCTTGGTTCTTATAAGCTTGTGGTCCCTAAATTCAGTTAACTGGGCCCGAAGTGTCAGATCACTATTGACAAGGAATGCCTCCCGACACTGCTGGTAAAAATCATGAAAAGCAAGTCCTGGAGAGTTGAAAAGGAGATGTGAACACAAATCAGCATTTCAGACAGAACCCCATATACGGACACCCACACCAAAGAGCACAGAGATAAAGTGCTGTGGCCACAGTATTGCAAAGCAGTTGGTTAAGTGTTGATTTAAAACAAAGGTAGGTGCCTCTGGAAAAAGCAAAACTAGAGGATACTGTGACTTATATTTTTAAAACAAAAATAATTGGTTGAAAATAGGCAACTGTGACCAAGTGTTGCATAACCCTATCGGCAGTTTTAAACAGTGTGAATAAAGTTGACTATTAAAGAGGGAACTAACAAGTCAGGAGAGCTGAACGACTATTAAAATGTTTAACACATTATTTTTACTCAAAGGGAAGAAACTCTCCCAAGATGCCCAGTGTATGAAATGTATGTAATGGGTAGACACATATCCATAGTTAGCACACAAAAGTTAAAAACCAAGCTGGGTTTGAGGACATTTGCTATGTGGCAGACACCAGGATCACAGAGCAAACCATTTCTTCACTGCTGTGAAAAACGGCAGTGCTATTAGATTCCAGAAAAAGGAATTTATGGGGTGAAACAAAAGTGACACAATTTAATATCATAAATATTGAATACCTAGGTAAGAAGGATTATCCTGGTTATCCAGCTGATACTTTATTAGTAGCCTGAAAATCCCCCTAGGGAGAAAAAAAACACAAATTCAAGCTCAAATCCAGAATGTTAACATCAAAAGATGACAGCTAGTAGTAAAGCACACGAAAGGAACGTGGAATACTTGGCTTGTCTGTTAGCTTCTGTTCCTTTCTCCAAGGAACATTACATACTGGCCTCATGATCTCTCTCCCTTTCTCTCTGAAATCAGTAAAAATTTAAAAAATGAAAGAGACCTGGGTTCTAGCCCCAGCTCTACTACTAAGTAAGTAAGTAAATAGATAAAAGAAACTATAGTTTTCATTCTCACCTTGCATTAGGGGTAAGGCTTCGTAAGACATGAGTTAGGGAACTAAGTGGTAGTGATCCCGACTGTTTAACAAGGAGAGAATTCTCATAGGAGGTTTCTTCAGTATATGGACTATACGTAGTGGTTTCATACCAGAGCCAGTTATAAAGACTCTGCTTTACATGATCCCACACTAGAGCACAAAATCAAAGAAATAAAAACAATTACTAAATATTCTCATATTGTCCTATTACTAAATTCTACTCCAGGAAAGAATGAGAAAACATTAAATAAAAAAATGAATCCTAGAAACTTGTTTTTGCCATTTCCCCATCCAAATCAATACCTGACAATCTAATTTCATGATCAATCAATATTTGAACCTTCATCAGTATGTTAAATATGTAAAATACACTGAGTGGCCAGATTATTATGACCACCTGACATTTATAGGCAAATTAGCTATAATTTCACGCTAAAGTTGCCAGAGGGCCAGGCCATTATAAATAGGGAAGCAGGTTGTTTACCAGGACAGAAGTGATTTTTTTTCTGAAGATATGGGTAAACAACACAATTTAACAGTCTTTGACCGTGGGAGATTTACACACACACACACACACACACACAAAGTGGCCAGATTATGATGACCACCCCACCAGTACTTTGTTGGGCCACCTTTTGCCTTCAATACTATGGCCATTCTTCTTGGCATTGACTCCACGAGATGCTGAAAGGTGATGCGAGGAATCTGACACCATGCCTGATGAACAGCACTGTCCAGTTCTGTGAGATTTGATGGCTGTGGAACCAGCTGCCTGATGGCTCTTTTAACTTCGTCCCACAAATGCTCAATTACACTGAGATCTGGTGATTGTGGGGGCCACCTAAGCAAGGTAAAGTCTCCCTCATGTTCTTGAAACCATTCCTGCACAATACGAGCACCATGGCATGACGCATTGTCTTGTTGGAAGAAGCCATCTCCATTGGGATACGCCATCAACATGATAGGATGAACTTGATCAGCGACAATACTTAGGTATGTTGTGCTATTCAGACATTGTTCCACATGAATTAAAGGGCCAAAATCATGCCTGGAAAGCATGCCCCAAATCATAACACTGCCCCCACCAGCGTGAAGGGTTGTACTCATGTATGTGGGGTGCATGCTTTCATGCTGTTTCCACCAAATTCTCACTCTGCCATCTGCAAAATGCAACTGGAAATGTGATTCATCAGACCACATGACTTTTTTCCAATGCTCAACTGTCCAATCCTTGTGTTCCTGTGCGAATTGGAGACGTTTTATCTTAGTAAAGGTGGTAGAACAGGTCTTCGGCTTCCATATCCCATATGATGCAGTGTACGGCTAATTTGTCTACAAACGTCAGGTGGTCATAATAATCGTGTGTGTGTGTGTGTGTGTGTGTGTATCCCATGTTCAAAGGCTGTTAAATTGTGTTGTTTATCCATATCTTCAGAAAAAAATCACTTTTCCTGTCATGGTAAACAACCTGCTTCCCTATTTATAATGGTCTGGCCCTCTGGCAATTTTAGTGTGAAATTATAGCTAATATGCCTACAAATGTCAGGTGGTCATAATAATCTGGCCACTCAGTGTGTATTATTGCTACCACGGCATTCTTTTAAAAAGCTTGAATAATTTAACATTTCATTCAATAAGATTATCACAGTCTCTAAATTAAACTGTAGAATATGTTGCAATACCTCAGAAAAGAAAAAGACCAAAATAATAGTTGGGTCTACTCTCTTTCAAGAAGGTTTAGGTGTAAAACACTTACTTTAGAACCTGAATTTTTATTTTCAATAATTATGTTTTAAGTCAGATTGAGGACACCTAGATTCTTGGCTACCTGTGTCTTTAAAAATGCAACAAAAATAAAACTGTACTAAAAAAATAAAAATGCTGTGACAACATTAAGAAAATTAATTTTGTAGGACTGACATCTCAAGAAAGAAAAATAGTTATATTTAACTTACTGAGAGGAGCATTGAGGTGATCAATAGATGCTATAAGATATACGTTACGTAAAGATGACAACTGTGCAATAACTTGCTGGCTTTTGTCTCCTCTCAACATTTGGCTATCCAAATTGTGGATAAGAAGGAAGAGTTCTAAAGAAGAATCTAAAAAGAAAAATAATTAAATTATTATTTGCAATGAGTATTTGTGAAATCCCCACCACATACAATATGGATTAAAGAATATATCAAAGGACAAAGTAAATATTACTCAAGAATATACAATTTATTTGAGAATATGTCAGTCATTCATAAAATAGGCAAGACATTATTAAAATCTTTAAAAAATAAAATTAATTGAAAATCAATAGGGACTAGAGTAATTAGACTTAACTGAAATGGTTAGCACTTGAATCAGACCATAAAGAAAGCCATTTTAATAAAGTATAGGTAATAAGGCAAGATGCATATTAGCTTAGAGGTGAATCTGTGCATGATGAATTGCAAGGGAGGAGTAGAGGGGAAACACACACAAAAAAGAAAATGAGAGAGTTCTCGTTAAGCATTAAGATTTAATACAGAAAAGCCTTATTATCACAACAGCCAAAGGAGACCATGAGAGAGGGGAAGGCTTAGGACATTATGCTCAAGGAATCAGGAAAGTGAGAAAAGTAAAATATCGTAAGTCAATGAAGGAAGAATTTGGAGGATGAAGCTCTCAACACCATCCAATATTGCAGGTCAAGATAAAGGATGAGCCAAGGCCAATGTTAGTCAGAAGGAAATTAATTACCAGCGACCTTCAAGTATAGAGCTTAAGTAACACAGAAGAAATTAAGAAGGAAAGAGGTAAAGAGCAGAGGGCAGATGTGTCTTCAAAAACTCTAAAATCATATTGAAATGGGAAAGTAAAACAGATGGAAGGGTAGTAGAATCAGGTGACTTTGTCCCTAGAATTTCTGGAAGAAGTCCTATACGTATTTTAAAAGCTGTTTGTAAGTCTCTCAGGAGTTGATAAGAAATGGGCATTTGGCAGTTATGATGGAGGATGAGCCCTTCAGAGAGAGTAAATATATTTCTTTTGCCCTGGGGATAGAGGGACAAGAGAGACAACATAATGACAAAAATTCTGAGATGACACATTTTCAAAGACTAAGGTTCCTTGAATGCAAGAAGCCACCAGTCAAAAGTATTTAAATTATATATAAGCATAAATTACACACAAATAATATACACTATATTTATAATTGTAATTACATATAATTATATAACAAATATATATCACATATAACATGTATTATATATATAATACGTATCTAATACATATATGCATATATATGAAATGACTTCAGCATCTATTTTAATGAGCATAAAAACGACACCAAAATTACCCATCAAATCAGTTAGGCATAACAAATTACTCCTTCTAATTCTTAAGCAGTGATTGACTGATAACTATTAGAGCCTAAATAATTTTATTTCTAATTTTCTGAAACACATACCCAGAAAATCCATACCAAAATAATAACAAAGTAAGTTTTTTCCATTCCGTAGTTTAGCATAAGAAATTACTGAAATGCCATATTTACTCAGAATAAATGAGAACTTTTTATAAAAATATTAAATATAAAAGTATCACACAAAGTGTACCAATCAACTGGAGGCACTTTACAATCACCAGTGGAACCTGAAAATTATTCTGAAATAAGAGGCTTTGGCTATAAAAAAATCAAAGTAGTGGGAGTAATTTTTTCTTGTTAGGTAACTAGTGAAGTTCATAGAAAAAGAAAACAAGTATTTTAAAGTAACCTAAATCAGCATTGAGAAAAGTAAAAATAACCCTCATTTGCATGTGTACTAATACATGAATAAGTAAGTGTACGCATAGCTTCACCCTAACACTAGAGCATCGACTTCATGTTACCTTCTTTAAATTTGTTTACTATCCAGTCTAGTTGATCCAGTACATTTCGGAAACTACCCGTATGATCGAGGACTTCTTCTGTTATAGAATTCAGGATCTGTATCATAGAAGTGCATCAATTATAACTTATTCTGCATAAAAGATAAATACAATTAACAAATCAATCCTTTTTTATAAATTAAAAATGAATTTAAGTTTCCCTCCAAGTATGAAAAAAATTACTTTTTAAAAAATGCTACTGGGTCCTGGCTAGTATTCTCAGTGGTTAGAACACTGGCCCTCAAGGGTTTGATTCCTGGTCAAGGGCATGTACCTGGATTGCAGGTTCCATCTCGAGCCTCAGTCAGGGAGACAACCAATCGATGTGTCTCTCTCAAATCAATGTTTCTCTCTCTCTTTCTCTCTCCTTCCCCCCTCCCTTCCACTCTCTCTGACAATCAGGTAAGGATTAGCAAAACAAAAAAGTTTCCCGGTACTAAACTCTATCTATGTTCATAAATATATATATATATTTGCGTAAGTTAGAGCTAAAAGAAAACAGGGGATAGCAAAGATGTAAAGATAATATAAGAGGGATGCAACAAACCCTCACCCCCAAAAAATACCCCCAACAATATGAGAAACATTAGAAAACTATTGATTTATCAAAGGAAACAACAGAAACACTGACATTTTTATAAAGGCATACTACATCAGTTATTATCAAGCACCCAAAAGGTTTATATTAATTTTCAAATGAAGAAATATGAGCATTTGGAGTAAAAATTATCTATAAATTATTATAAAACTACTAAGTATTACTTATATTTTTATTAGAGTGCCAAAGTGACATAAAAGCCTAATAAAATTGAGGTCCCACATAATCCTGTCCTTCAGAGAAGTATTATTAGTATTTGGTACAGTACACAAAACTAACTTTTCTCTAAGATTGAATGCATTATCAGTTACGAAGTAGGAAATTCAAAGATGGGGATTCAAAGCTAGAACCTTCTGAGTCCAAGCTCACCATCTTAATTAAGCAGTATGCAATCCTACTAGTAGGAAGTCTAAAAACAAAAACTGAATACTCCAGAATGAGAAGTAGCAACCTCAATAACATGGGGGTATAGACTGGAAGGAGGTATGATGTGGTTGCTTTTAAATTTTTTGAAACTTACAGATTTCACACTGATTCCAGGAAAGAAACCATTGATGACAATATGAATGGAATCTTGCAGCATGGTGGCTCGAAACCTTTCTAGTAAATCTCTCTTAGAACCCAAACCATAAAGCACAATGTTGAACCCCAGGCTGTGAGGAAAGATAGCATTCATGAAATTAAAGTTCAGTACCCGTTATTACCAATTTTATAATCAACCAGTTTCCTTATTTAAAGCTTATAAAAGAATACAGGGAGAACTGGGATGGTTAAAGAACTATAATGATTCCCAAACTGTACAAGGTAAAAGCACAATTTTATTATTTGTACACCAAACATAAGAGTTCCAATTTTAGAAGCTTTCTCTTCAGCACACACTACTTTCAACCTGCAGATGCTGGGAGGTAAAAGGACAACACGGAGGTGCAAGGCACTAACACATTTCACAGGCTGCAGCAGACTTGAAACTGCTAGATTAAACTGGAAAGGTAAGCAGGGGCTAGGTCACAAAGGTCTTGGTAAGTCAACTGACATTAATTAGATTTTATTCCCAGGACTATGAACATTTACTAGGAAGTAGTCAGTTGGTAACTGAAAGGTTTTAAGCAGGAAAGTAACATGATCTTTTTAGAAAGATCACACTGGCTAAATGGGAGGAATACGTAGATGGGGAGGGACGAAGCTCACTTGAATTAGGTATTAAGGAGAAAAATGTAAGGTGTCAAAAGCTTTATAGGTGAAATTAATTGGATTTGGAGAGTAATTGGCATAGACAACTTTACATGAATGGGGTGGACAGGAACTGTGCCAGGCAGCAGGGGCAGGTGGGAATGATGGATTTAAAATGAGTTAAATGTTATGTACGTTGAATTATTTACGGGACATCCACATGGAAACCTTCAATATTCAGATATCCATGTCTACTGCTGGGGATTGTGATCTGAGCTGGGCTGGAGATGGAGTTCTGAGAGTTATTCACATACAAAAAGCAACTGGGGCCAAGAGAGTGAATGAGATGACCCAGAACACCATGCACTAGGGGTCAAGCTAAAGTTCAACTCCATGGTTGTTTATGGAGGTCATCAGAAACAATATTTATGTGATGCTCTGTGGCAATGCAAGATAGCCTAGAAATAGAACAGGAGAGAGATAAATCCGAAGGTAGAAATGGTAGAAGAAAAAGGGAATTCAGAGAGGTAGCAAATACTCAAGTAGTTAACTATGAGGTATAGGCTGGGAAGCAAAGCAAATCAAGTTATTATTGAAGTAGACATGCTAGCAGAAAGAAGAATGGGGACTGGGAAAGGAGATCAGAGTGAAGAGCTACTTTGTAAATTTATGATGACAGATCATAAAGCATTACTGAGAGGAACTAAGGGCCTACCAGGGAGGATAATCATTCTCTTCTTAATAGCATAACCCTTTGACCTGTTATTGGCAAATTAAATTAAATTTAGAAAAGACAAATTTCTTGAAAACTAAAATTTCTGAGCAGAGCCATACAATAATGACAATCCACATTTGCATCATAAAATTGAAAAAAAAAACACCTATTTTTTTAAAATTTTATATATAACTAAAAATATATATCAAGTTTGTTGCAAAAAGAAAAATAAGTTAAATTACTCTGATTTTAACATAAGCTTATATAAATATACATTATTCTTTATTTTACAATGGTTTAGAATGATGATAGTACTTACTGTAACTGCAACATCCACTTATGAAACAATTGTTCATATTGTTGATTTAGTTGTTTAAGTTCAGCAGAAAAGGAAGGAGAAACTTTGCTCAGTAAGTTACGCAAAGTTTGCTTTAACAAAAAGGAAGAGGGAAGAAAATCACTTTCAAACCACAGACATCAAATTAATCCAAACTAAAAATATTTTCTTACAGGTAGAGGTTAGAAGAGACATTAATTTGGTAATGAGTGCATGAACTGAGTATACATAGTATTTCAAATATGATTTAAATATTTGTTTATAATATTCTTTTTGGCACAAATATGTGATAGCAGTAAAGAATTTGCTAAGTTTCTCCCCAGAACTATTTACATGATTATAAGCAGATATTAATACCATCTCTTCCTTGGAACAGTTTTGCTTTTTTTTTTCTCCTTTTCATTGAATTAATCGGGTGACATTGGTTAACAGAACTATAAAGGTTGTAGGTGCACAATTCCACAACACATCATCTGCATACTGTACTGTTTGTTCACCACCCGAAATAAAGTATCTATCACCATTTATCTCCCCATATCTTCCTCCAGCTTCCCCCACTCCCCTGTTTGTCTTCTTGATATGTTTTCAGCTACTCTCTGATCTGAGTCTCAATACCAATACCCCAGCTCACAAAACAAAACAACCACCCAGCACCATGTCATCCAGATCACAGAGACTTACCCTGTATTTTCCTCTTTTCTGTAAGTTGAAAACTCTTGTTAAAAATCCTGACCACCTTAGAAAACTGCACTAAAATCTAGCTTGCAGAGAATAATAAATCTTGATACTTTTTGAATTAATCACCTCTTTCTTCTTAGATTATCAACCCCACTTTCGACTGAAAGATTCTCTCTCGAATGGTTCTGTCTCCTCTCTAAGGGAGGCATCAATAGCTATGTTATTTTTCATAACATGAGGTGCTGGAACCATAGTATATAGTAACTTGTTACCGTATTACACTAAGCAGGTTTTCCATAATATAAGAAGCAAAACATCCTCTGCTTTTTGCAAGGTTTGTAACTGAGAGAGTCAGGTCAATTGTTTTATGAACAGTGTGAAGTTTAATAAATATGTGACTTAAATGAATAACAGAGATTAGTGGTACATGGATATCAAATAAACTATGACTCTGATTATTATAGATACTGAAGAAATGATAAGAGAAAAAATGTGTTATAGTCTGCCAACTAGAATTCTAACCCTGTGAAACATCTATCTAGCTACATAAAAGCCTAAGCAACTGTTTGACCATTCAACTGTTCACTATGATGTGCACTGACCACCAGGGGGCAGATGCTCAATGCACAGGCATGGAAACATGGAACAGACTGATGAATCTCAGAGGGAAGGGGGAAGAGAGGTGGGTAGGAAAAGGTTAACCAAAGATCTTATATATATACTAGAGGCCTGCAGAGATCAGGCTGAAACCATGCACCAGGCCTCCAACATCCCCAGAGGGATCCCAGATTGCAGGAGGGCATAGGCCAGGCCTAGGGATCCCACTAGTGCATGAATCCGTGCACTGGGCCTCTAGTATAGTATATAATAAAATATGCAAGAGTTACACCACATTAGTTTGTGTTTCATTTGATCTGGATAATAATTCTGCTTATGTACACTTAACTCTTCAAATCAGCTTGCAATAAGAAAAATTTAGAAGTAACATTTTTTGCAACATACCTGATCCAGTTTAGCTTTCTTTAGTTTCTGCAGTGTTCTATCAGAGGTTAAAACTTTTGAACTGCTGTGAGCTTCAAAATATTCTTCTACTAAGTCACTCTGAAAATGCAAAGTCATTTCTTAATTTCAGATACTTGTTTTATATCAGAGCCAGACTGTAACAGTAGTGTAAAATAGGATATGTGAAATTCTTTATTTGGCATTCAGTATATTCTATTCAAAGCAACAACAGATTTTGGACCAAGCAAATTTAACTGCAGTGATAAAATTGAGTAACTTTTAGGAGCATAAAAGTTAAAGAAATGACCCAAACAGGTTTGGCTCAGTGGATAGAGCATCAGCCTGCGGACTAAAGGGCACATCCCCAGTAGGGGGTGTGCAGGAGGCTCCTGATTGATGTTTCTCTCTCATCGATGTTTCTAACTCTCTATCCCTCTACCTTCCTCTCTGTAAAAAATCATATGTTTAAAAAAGAAAAAGTTAAAGAAATGACTAGACTGAAGTAGTCTATTCCCCAAAATAATTCTTAAGTCTCAATATATAATTTCCACTTAAACTTTAAAAAGGGGGGGTTTATATATCAGAACCTTTGTCTTGCCTCACAGAGTCTGAGCAAATCCTTTAATTTTACTTCATTTGAAGCACTGTGAAAATGAGGAAGACATCAACAGCAAGGTAAAAAGACTTACCTACTATTATTACAGTAAGATGGAATAATACCTGTTCTACTGATTTAGGGCAGGGCTAACCTCCATGGTGGCTACGGGGTAAGAAGCCATCAAGCAGTAGGCTTCCTGACTGCTCTAAATCTTTACACAAAATACCAGGTTAATAATTAGCCTTTGCTCAAGCCATGATGTCTATGGTTTTCTTCCAAACAGTTCAGCCTGGATCCATAGCCACATTACTTATTACTTACATTTATTTGAATACATCAAAAATGTTACAAAAAATAAAACTATATAAGATATACATTGAGAAATCTTGCCCCCAGTTTCTAATCTACATCTTTAATTAAAAGCTCATTTTTATACAATTGACTTGAGATGTCACTTTCAGCATGCATTATGGTATCTATCTATAATAATAAAAGTACAATATGCTAATTAGACCAGACATCCTCCTGGATGACTTTTGGACGAAGCTGGGGCTGCGAGGGAAGCCTGGGTCCCAAGTGCCTGCCAGCGGCTAGAGGGAAGCCCAGGTTCTGGGTGTCAGAGGGAAGCCGGTGCCGGCCGCCAGGGAAGGAAGGCCTATTGCGCAGATTTCGTGCATTGGGCCTCTAGTTATTCGATAAACAGGGATACAAACATGCCAAGACAGAAAATCCAGAAACAGATAAAGATACATGGGAATTAATGTGAAAGGATGACAAAATATAGAGAAGTGAAGGAAAGAAGTATGCTGATTCCCCCATTTGGATCTCTTCTCTTAGGGTAGCATATCTTTGCAAAGTGACACAATTCTCCTTGAAGGTTTAATTCTCTCTCTTCACTTACTGTTCTATCTCTTTTTATTTTCTTAGAAGGTGTTTCTTTGTAAACAGCTGAAACTACTTTATTCTGAGCGTGAGTCTTTGGGCTCAATATGACTTTATTAGTGTCCTCTTCAGATTCTTGTGCAACCTCTTCATCGTCCTCTGAGTTGGAAGCAGAATATTCACTTTCGCTGTCAGAATGAGACCTTGGGACTGTGGGGGTAAAAAGCAATTGGGAAAATTTGACAGTTTGACAGGAGACATTGTGGGGTAATAGGAAAAATCTGGGCTTTGAAGTAAGAGAATCTGACTTCTAGTTTTGCCATTACTTGCTGATGATTTCACCAGAACTAGTTATATTAAATTTTTGGACCAGTTTCCTCAATTATCAAATGAGACTAACAGTGCCTAATTTAATAGCACATTGTGAAGATTACAGTGAAATGTATGTAAAGCAACTAACAATGCCTGACACATAGAATTTGTGGCAGAAACTATCAGTCATATCTACTGCCATTCTCTTTTCTTTTTGTAAAAACTCAGCGGAAAATAAAATACAGCCCTAGACAGTTTTGCTCAGTGGATAGAGCATCAGTCTGTGGACTGAAGGATCCCGGGTTTGATTCTGGTCAAGGGCATGTACTGGGTTGCAGGCTCGATCCCCACTAGGAGGCATGCAGGAGGCAGCCAATCAATGATTCTCTCACATCACTGATGTTTCTATCTCTCCCTCACCCTTCCTCTAAGAAATCAATAAAAATATATATTAAAAAAAAGGAATACATACCTATTAATCTTTTCCTTAGAACACGAGTTGCTGTTGACAGAAATTCACTTTTATCATTGTTCTGTTTAAAAATAAAGAAACAATATAGTTTAAATATTCAAATAATGATGACGACATGGGAATTAATGATGGATCTAAGTAAAAGAGGCTAGAAAAGAAAAATATTTTGTTTTTAATAGACTAATTAGAACTAGATGAATCTAGTTTCTAGAACTAGAAGACAATGACAAATAAATTTGTTGAGGGGTTAGGGGAGAGACAAAATAAAAATGACACAAATTCTAAGATTCCTAGAGTGATTCTAGCAGATGTATTCTAGATATCTGTAAAGTATGTATGTACTATTTTATTATTATATAAAGAAAAAAATAAGTATATCAGCCTTTTGAAATATTTTTCACCCATCAGATTAAAATTTTTTGTTGTTAAAAGGTATTTATGTCCATTGATGATGAGTAAACAAGGAAATAAGCATTCCTATGCATATAGCAATGGGACTTTTATTATTTTTATAGTATATTTTAAATTTTATCTTTTTAATATATTTTTATTGTTGATAGTATTACAGATGTCTCCCATTTTCTCTCCCTTTACCATTTTTCTTTTTAAATCCTCCCCCCCACCCTTTACCTTTTTGTGTGTGTGTTTTGTTGTTGTTGTTAATCCTCACTGGAGGATATTTTTCCACTGATTTTTAGAGGAAGTGGAAGGGAGGGGGAGAGATACAGAGAGAGTAATATCAATGTGAGAAAGACACACTGATTGGATGCCTCCTGCATGTGCCTGAACCAGGGCCAGAGCCGGAGAGGGAGCCTGCAACCAAAGTACATGCCCTTGAACCCATGATCCTTCAGTCCGTAGGCCAATGCTCTATCTACTGAGCCAAACCGGCTAGGGCCCTCTTTATCTGTTAATATGTGAAAATTTACTGGTGTTAAAATATCACATTTTGTGAAGAGGAGAAAAAGAGAAATGTATACTTTTTTGCTTCTGTATTTTTAAAAAAATGTATTTTACTGATTTTTCATAGAGGAAGGGAGAGGGATAGAGAGTTAGAAACATTGATGAGAGAGAAACATCAATCAGCTGCCTCCTGCACACTCCCCACTGGGGATGTGCCCGCAACAAAGGTATATGCCCTTGACCAGAATCAAACCTGGGACCCTTCAGTCTGCAGGTCTGTACTCTAGCCACTGAACCAAACCAGTCAGGGCTGCTTCTGTTTTTTTAAGGGTTTCAACATTTTACAAAGTAAAAAGTATATTTTTCTTTCGCTCACAGAATATAATACTTTTAACACCATTACATTTCCAGCATAATAAAATGTCCACTATTGTTTACATGTTAATTTTTAACTATACTGATAAAAAGATAAAGTACCTTTGTTTTTGGGTAATATGAAACTATGACAAAAATTCTGTCTTGTGGTAGGTTTTGGTGCTAGCTGTAAATGTTAATAAATTTTTATTTGGGATACTAAAAATAGTACTATAATAACTGAGTTGGTCCTAACAAATTTATAAAGTGCATTACAGCATGTTTCAAACTTCTTTTATTTAGATCTTCAAGAATTCTTTTTTACATTTTGCCATCTTGATCCAGTACACATGTATGTATATAACTAAAATAAATTGTAATAAAATAATACTTACAAAATAAAAAATTTCTATTTTATCCTATTTCATTTTTTAAACTACAGGTAATGTCCTACTAAATCAATTTTTAAGACCAAGAGTTGAGACACCCTCCATCCACATAGCTTAATTATCAGGTCTGAGGACACCTATGTCAAAATAACTGCTTCCCAGGTTTGCTCATTTCGGTAACCTATTCTCCCATAAGGACAACAGATTACTCACCATAGTAGAAGAGTTTATTATCAAAGAACAGTTTACTTATTAAGACCTAGTTCAAGATTCTCTCCTCACTGTGTCCACCAATCTTAAAATGTCATACCATGAATTTTGTCTAATACAGATCAGTTCCCCATCTTGATGGATGTGCCTTAAACCCCTCACTCCTGAACTCTCCCATCTGAGACGTAACATTGAGAGCCTGTCATAGTAATGCTGTCTCCTATTGTCCTACACATATTTGCTCCTAAACTCCATCTAAGACGGTGCACTAAATCTCTTACTATGATAGGTATAACAGTTTTATTAACAGGTTTTCTGATGGTCCCTTGGGGAATTGACATGATCCACTAACATGTCATGATCCACAACTTAAAAATATGCTAATATACCTAAACTAGAGGCTTGATGCACGAAATCCGTGCACTCAAGGTGGGGTTTGTCCCTCAGCCTGATCTGCATCTTCTCACAGTCCAGGAACCCTCAGGGGGATGCCTGAAGCTGGCAGTCAGGAGATCCTTAGTGCTGCCAGAGGCAGGAGAAGCTCCAGCCACTACTGCTGCACTCATCAGCCGTGAGCTCAGCTTCTGGCTGAGTGGCGCTCCCCCATGGGAGCACACTGACCACCAGGGAGCAGCTCCTGCATTGAGCAACTGCCTCCTGGTAGTCAGTGCACATCATAGCAATCGGTTATTCTGTTTGGTCGATTTGCATATCAGCCTTTTATTATATAGGATAATTGATTAGATTATGGAAATAAGTTTTATTCTTTTGCAGTGCTAAAATATACATGATATAATACAGGAAAGAAGCACTATTAAAGATAAAGGAGACTCTGACATGTTTAATCCCACACCTAGACTGCCTAAATGGGACATTTCTGCATAAGCCATAACCATGGCCCTGAATACTCACATTTTTATAAAGGGCATGAATTTAGCTTATATATAGTCTAGGCATGTCTAAATCAAAAACCACCCAGACCTGGACTTACTCACCACTCACTCATTATCATGGATTCACCTTGCCCATCTGGGCTTACCCACATCCAGCCAGGACCACTTAACAAGGCATAATGAAAAAACAAAAGTACAAAAACATAGAGGACAGCATAAAAATTCTCAAATCCTTTCAGCTAACCTGGAATGTAGTTTCCAAATATAAATCCTAAAAAGGTAGACTAATGGACTTCATGGATCCAATCCCCCAAAAAACAACAGAATCTAAACTAATAAAAGCGGAATAGTAAAATTAACCGTTTCTTCGGCACACCCAACAGCCAATCAGAGCGACTGTATGCAAATTAACCCAGCCAACATGGCGGCCACCACTCACGGAGTAAACGGGCAGCTTCCATCGCAGCAGGAGCGAAAGTGAAACTGCCTGCGCGCTGGCTCGCTTAGCCTTGACGGAAAGCAAAATACACATTTGCAACACATTTGCAACACATTTGCAACAATGTATAAATCATAGAATCCTCGGAGCAGAAGCCGGGCCTGAGTCTAAGAGTATAACATTGTTTCATTATAGAAGCCGCAAGGTGAGGCAGAGAGGAGGCTTCATTAGTAAAAGGCCTCGCCTTAAAGGAACAGCATCAATTATAGAAGAGAAACAAACCCCAGAAACCTGCGTCCAGCCAGCCTTGCTGGGACATTGGGTCAATGGGAGCTGTGGGCAGCCTTAAAGCCTGAAAGCGCCAATCAGCCCGTCACCCACGCTGGCCACAACCCAGTGGGGTGAGGGATGTTCCTGGGGGGCTTGGCCAGCCTGCACACAGCCATCAGCCCCTCACCCAGGCTGGTCAGGCACGCCAGCAGGTGGACATCCCCGGAGGGGTCCCAGACTGTGAGAGGACACAGGCCGGACTGAGGGACCTCCCGAGTGCACAGAGCGGCTGCAGGGCAGAACAGTGCAGGACCCAGGACCAGTGAGTGGGAAACAGGCGGCAGGGTTGGAGGGCACCAGGAAGGGGGTAAGAGGCGGCAGGGGGTCGGCGGCCTGCTTGGTGGGCTTCCCAGGCCCTTTGCGGGGCATTGGGGAGCGGGTAAGGGTGGCAGGGGGTCGGCAGCCTGCTTGGCAGCTGTCCAGGCCCTTGGAGGGGCATCAGGGAGCG
>PVJC01002326.1:21087-75417 GCA_004026665.1 Murina feae | reverse complement strand
TTTCAGAGAGCAAAAAGACTAATGATGCTGCAAATATTCATAAAGACACAAAAAAGAAGAGGCTTTCGATGCATAGATATCATGGTTCAACAGCAAAAACTATTACCAGAATAGCAAAGAAAATGGACTAGAATTAAGAACATTAGGAGTCATTAATAACCAACACGCTTGTCAAAAGCATATATATAATGTTTATGACTGTATGACTTGAGGCCCACATACAACACAGAGTTAACTCTCATGGTGTGTGCTCAGTTATTGTCAGGGTGTCAGGTTTATTTTGTTGTTATTGTTACTCTGCTATAGTGTAAGAATGGCCTAGAGTGCCCTAAGGACGCTCCAAAGAAAAAGAACTATTGGGAATTTTTTTTAGGAGAACTACACATTTCAAAAAATCTAATTGCTTGCCCTGTCCCAAATCCTCTACTTGTATCTCAGCTCTGTGGAAGTGTACAGACTGGCAGTGTTCTCAGTCTGTATTTGGAGTACTTAACTCCTTTTGCTGTAGCCTTAGTCATCAGTTCCAGGAAGCTCTGACCAATGCACTGACTATAAAAACATTCATTACCTATTTGACCACCTACATCATCAAATACAAATGAACACACCTTCCCATCTCATCAGCCATCTAAGTAACATTCTCATAGTAGAAAAATATCTTGCCCTAGCCAGTGTTGGTCAGTGGTTAGAGTCTCAGCCCACGACTGAGGGTCAATGGTTTGATTCTGGTAAAGGTTATGTACTTCAGTTGCAGGCTTGATCCCCACATGTGCAAGAGACAACCAGTCAATGTGTCTCTCTCACATCAATGTTGCTCTCTTCTCTGTCTCTCCCCTCCCTTCCACTCTCTAAAAATTAATAGGAAAAAAATATTCTAGCTGGAGGTTTAACAAAACAAAAACCAAAAAAATAAAAAAGAAAGAAGGAAAGAAATTCTTGCCATGGCTTCTGAGACTGCACTCTTGAATTATATCCCATCTTTTCTTACTTCTTATCAGTCTCCTTTGCTATTTTCGCCTCCTCCTCATATGAATTCTAAATGTGTTTGTTCCTGTATCATTTTTTTATTCTCTAATTAGAAGTCTGGTGCACAAAATGTGTGCACTCAGGGGGAAAAGGGGGGAGAGGGGTCCCTCAGCCCAGCCTGTACCCTCTCACAGTCCAGGACCCCTTGGGGGATGTCCACCTGCCAGCTTAGGCCTGCTCTCTGGGGGATCAGACCTAAGTTAGCAGTCATACATCCTTCTGGCAGCCCGGGAGCCCTTAGGGGAATGTCTGATTGAAGGCTTAGGGGCTGCCCTCCCCCCCAGAGACACTCCCCCCACACGCACACAAGAATTTCATGCACTGGGCCACTAGTTAAAATATAATTGGAAAAGGAAACACAGGTAGTACTAAATCTTTACATTAGAGAAAGTACTGAGAGCTAGGCAGAAGCCAACACTAGAGTTAACAGAAAAGAATAGGATGGCAAGAGTTTGCAGAACAAAGAGTGGGCCTAAGCCACAGTCAGACATCTTTAGCGCTGCCTAGGAGGTGAAGAGGCTCCTGTCACCGCCTCTGTGTTTGCAGCTGTCAGCCTGGCTTGTGGCTTAGAAAGCTCCCTCTGTGGAAGTGTACTGTCCACTGGGGAGCAGCTCCTGAGTTGAGCATCTGTCCCCTAGTGGTCAGTGCATGTCATAGTGACTGTTCATTCCCAGTCGTTCCACCCTTAGGTTCAATTTGCATATTACCCTTTTATTATATAGGATATACCATCTCCAAGGGTAGGTGCATTCTAAACTAAGGGAAAACAAATTCTTATTATAGGCCAAAGTTATGCTCTAACTTCCAAAATCATATATGTAATGACCCATGTGACACATTAATAAAATAAGTAAAGTTAACATCTAATGAGCCCATTGAAAAAACATTTCCCCCATGTTGGTTTTTCCAGATCACCCCAGACCATTATGTCACATTCATATCCATACAATGGCCTAAAATAAGAAACCTAATAGACATTTTTGCTTCCCCAACTTCTTTCAATTTCACATCTATTCCCAGAAAATCCAGCCACTTTTATCTCCAAAATAAAATTTAAATCTGTCCACCTCTTCTGTCAAATTTCTAATCTAGCACTGTCTAATCCTATATAATAAAAGAGAAACATACAAATTAACTACCACTCCACCACTCTGCTACACCCACCAGCCAATCAGGAGCAAGTATGCAAATTAACCCAACTAAGATGGCGGCAGCCACAGAGGCAGAGTGAACAGGAGGCTTGGGTTGCCCTCAGCAATGGAGGAAGCCAAGCTTCCCACCTGACTTGGCTGGCCATGGGCTCCACTCAAGGCTACAAAGTTTCAATTACAGAAGATAAATAAACCCCAAATACCTGTCTCCAGCCCAAAAAAGAAAAGGAGAGGCTGTAAGCTTAGGTCATTGGGGGGTGTGGCCAGCCTGAAAACAGCCATCAGCCCCTCACCCAGGCTAGCCAGGCACCCCAGCAGGGACCCTCACCTGCAGGGGGCATGGCCAGCCTGAAAATGGCCCTCAGCCCCTCATCCAGGCTGGCCAGGCACCCTAGTGGGACCCCCACCCTGATCCGGGACACCCTTCAGGGCAAACCAGCCAGCTCCCACCCGTGCACCAGGCATCTATCCTATATAATAAAAGGGTAATATGAACATTGACCCTAACAGCAGAATGACTGGGAATGACTGGTCACTATGAAACACACCAGTGGCAAAGCTCAATGCAGGAGCTGCCCCCTGGTGGTCAGTATACTCCCAAAGGGGAGCTCTGCTCAGCCACAAGCCAGGCTGAACAGATGCCAGTACAGCAGTGGTGGAGGGAGCCTCTCTTGCTACCTAAGCAGCTCTAAGGATGTCCAACTGCAGCTTAGGCCTGCTCCCCACTAGCAAGTGGACATTCCCCCAAGGGCTCCTGGGCTGCCAGAGGGAAGTCTGACTGCCAGCTTAGGCCCAATCCCCCTGAGAAGTGGGCCTAAGCCAGCAGGTGGACATCCCAAGAAGTCCCAAACTGTGAGAGGGCACAGGCCAGGCTGAAGGACACCCACCTCCCCATGAATGCACAAATTTTTGTGCACCGGGCCTCTAGTACAAATATAAGGCAAAAAACATATGCAATTTTTAATTTGCTAGTAGTCATGTTGATCAAACAAATAATAATGCCCAATTTATAATATTTTGATAAATATATTAACATCAATTGATTGTACAGCTATACAAATATACAAATGAGAATTTGTATTCTTTTTGTCTTACAAAGTCTTCAAAATTTGTTGTGGCTTTTTTACTCGTATTGCACAGCTAAATTCATACTAGCCAAATTTCAAGTGCTTGATATCCACAGGCAACTACTATGTTGGACAGCGCATTACTAATCAATGAAAATCTCATCTATTGCCTGGAAAATTACAAAAGATTGTATCCTATATTCTCACTTCGACTCTTACCCACCTCCACCTCCAGCACATATTTGCCATGGACTAGTGAGAACTGCAAACAACGTAATTCCCTGCTTCTGTGATAAACAATAATGGGACTGGGTAGACGTGCCTATTCCTGTGCTGATAATACATATCAGACAAAAATAACTTAGCTGGTTCTCCAGGAAATACTTGCTTCTGAAGAGAAAACTAATCCAGTTAAACTAAGCAGTCAATTATCAAGACTAACAGCCTCATCTAGACTCGTTTCAAGATCCTCCATTCACAGTGGTCACCCATCTAAATCTACTAAATCGCCAAATCCCGACCCATTCCCTCTTGAAAGATGCACATTAAAATCACTAAGCACAGGTCTTAACATGCTGTAAAGAGCATTTGGGAACATAAGTAGGACTGTCAAGGTGGTATTCTCTTTTACTGCACCAAGTTCTAATAAACTTAATGTTGCTTGATTAACACTTTTTGGTGGCCTTTTAGGAAGTCAACATTCAACCAAAGCAAGAGATTTATTAAAATGAAAATGGGATCATGTCACTTGTTAAAGATACTGCGAGAGTTTCCAGTGCTTTGCAACAAAATCCTAGCTGTTTAACATATCTGACAAGGCCAAAATAACCTATTCTACGTCTAGCTCTCTAAAATCATATCACATCCCCCTCCACTCACTGTTTTAGCCCCCTTCCTATTCGTTAGGCATAACTCTCATTTTTCCAATGTTGTCATCTTTGCCTTTACTCTCGTCTGCCTGCAACTTTCTTCGGTTTTAAAATTGCTAATTCAGCCTAATTCTTATTAAGTCATATTTTATCTTCTCAGAGGGCCTTTCCTGACTATTGTATTTTAAATGTTCTCTCTCATGTCAATTTTCTCTCCATCACATCATCCTACTTACTTCCTTTATATCACTCATCAATATACCTTGTCTATTTCTTTATTTTCTCTCTCATTCCACTAAAATATAAACTGCATGAAAAAAGCGATCTTATATATCATATCCATCACTATATGCCTACATGTCTGACAGATTTATTGGCACACAGTAAGCATTCAATAACATCAAAATAAATATATAAAATGCAAGAGAGAGAGAGAGAGAGAGAGAGAGAGAGAGAGGAAGAAAGAAGGAAGGAAGGGAGACTCCATAAAATATGTGATGTAAGCATGAAAGCATGATTAGCCCTACTTTAGAACACTTCGTAACTCAGTGCTGAAGGAGGAAATGAGGACCCCACAGCCGCTATATAATATAGCTGCAACTAGGATCAAGGTCTTCTGCTTTCTAACCTAGTGTTCATTGCAGCATAGCACACTGTCTTTCAGCCTCCTCTGATTGATGTGGTTCTTTTGAAGCTCACGTGTGAAACTTTGGATTTAATAAAGAAGCAAGGCACCTGACGGAGAAAATGATTCTCTGTGCACTAATTGGTAAGTCCATACTTTTTTGCATTTACATCTCCCACTTGCATTTTGACTAGTAATTTCTTCCGTCAATTTTACACCCAAATCCTCTGTAATCAGTGGCATGTTATATTCTCGAACAGACTCAATGGGTCCCTGAGGCTGGGGAGACGTCACTTCAACCCCTTCACCTTGGCTGCTCTCGTGGTGAACATGCCCGACTGTGGGTCCGATTTCCTAAATCTCCTGGGAGACAGTTAGGCAGCTCGAAATACTGCCGGCATGTGCTTGGCGTCAGCTCATTGCCAATACAAAAGTGCTGGTTGGTCCCAAACAGAAGCCTCACTTCTTTTCTATTATTATTGCTATTGTTATTAATATAATGTTCTTTATATAATTGGTTCCAAAGTCCCTTTGGAGAGGTTCCCTAAACTAACGAAAAGCAATTCTTTAAAAGTGCACTCAATAAATATAGTTAGTGAGGCACAAACAGTAAATTAGTATTTGATTGAAATTTCTACCCTAATAAGTAAATGTTTTCTGAGGGATTGTTTGTTGTCTACCCAATCATGAATTTCTCCTTTCCCTCTTGCTAGAAGAAACCTCAACTTTTAAATATTAGGCAACTTGAAGTGGATAATTATAGCAGGTGAGGGGGAGCATTTATGTCCCCACCCAAACCCTACTGAATGAGTCTTGAATAACCTGTGTGAACCTAGTAATTCTGTTCCCTTTGGCAAGGTCATGTCCCTTTGACATGGTATAAAAGTATTAAGAATCCAGATTCTACTGATTTTTCCAGTCTTCTTCTACTATGTGCTGGGATTCAGGCACCCAGACCTAATTGGGATTCTTGAACATGCCTTTATTCTATATCCTTGCAAATGTCCTAAGTCATAATTCCAACTACAAAACTCCTACTCATTCATCAAAGTACAACTCCAATATCAACAAATAGATACATCGTTGCATGATTTTGCCATGGCAGGATTAAAACCTTTATATTTCCAATGATGATTCTATATGCCTCCATTACAGCACTTGTCACAATAAATTCCTATCATATGATTGCGTGTCTGTTCTCAGTTACTTGAGAACAAAGATCATGCCTCAAATATCCGTGTTCTGAAAACATAGAACAGTGTTGAAAGATAGAAAGTACTGAAACATTTTTCAAGCAGTGGACTGAGGAGACTGTAGCTGGTAGAAAATTATTCCTTAATATGATGCCCCCTTCATACTGTGACATCCAGTTCATGGTAACTTCATATTCTACACACACTTCTTAAAACGTTTATACTATTTTGTACTTACTAGATATTACTACATTTCAAAGGAATTTTTTTAAGAGAAAGGAATAAAAAAGATTGTGCATAGCTTAACATCTTAAATAAACCATGGATAAATTTATAGAAGATGTTAAAATGTGGCAATTTAAAATGATATTAACTAGATTATTCAATTAATCAGACTCTCAAAATTTGTTATTAAACAAATAATTACATGCAATAGCTTAAGAGTGTTTCTACTGGTTTTATTATATATTTAATAAGCAGAAGGCTATTTAACTTATGGTCACAAACTACATCAGTAAGAAATAATGGTGATGATGCCAATGATACGATAATTATAATAAGGTGGGCACATCATACTTTCCAAAGATGAGTAAAACATTATTTCCCATCCCATTGGCTTCCTCTGACCTTTACACTCCTTCGATTGAAGATAATGTCCCCTCCCCTTGAACCAGGGAGACTTTCATTTGTTTGGCAGAAATGACAGGACATGACTTCAGAGATTAGGTTAGAAAAAGAAATATTGTATGCGCCCTGTTAACTGCACACTTATCCTTAAGAGCCCATCCCGTGGAATCACGCAGTGCTACCCACCCACCCACCCACCCACAGCTCTGCCTTGACACCTGAACCTCCCCACACAGAGGTCCAGGCGCCCGGCCCAGCCCCCAAGCCCTCTAACCTTCTCAGTCCCTCCAGTCACCTTGGGCTGGTCCCGCACTGTCTCCGGAGCAATGAGGCAAGCTCTGCCCCATGACAGCGCCAGAGGAGAATGTGAAAACCTCCCACCTGCTGCGCTGTGCTCCTTCCACTGGCAGGTGGGCTTTGGGGAACTCAGAGTGCCATTAATGGGTGGCAAAGGACTGGTGATGGGGGGGCTATGGGCTCTCACCCCTGCCTTCCCTGGCACAGGATGGTCCCACCTCCTCCGGGCACTTCCCCACTTCTGCCCCCTCTCTGGAGCTACACCCCAGCTAATATGCTAATAACCTGGTCATTACCTGTTATGGTGCCCCAACCATTAGCAATTAGCTCTTTATTACTATAGATTCCTAAAATGCCATGCAGCAAGTCCAACTCTCCAGAAGCCCTCATGCTGTGAGAAAGCCAAGCCATGTGAGAGGCTAAATTAGTTTTCCTTCCTCTTCCAGGCCTCAGTCCAAGTGTCAGGCATGTGGGCTAAGAAACCTATACCTTCCTGAATTCCTTAGTATCTGTTAGCATAAGAAATTGGTTGTTGTTTTATGCCAGTAAACTTAGGATAATTTGCTGTACAGCAATAATAATTGGAGCAAAGAGAGTGACAGGAATGGTTAGGTATTCAACAATCTTGGACGCAAAGGAAGAAGACATTTATCTGCTCTTTTGCAGGCCATTTGGGTCCCATTTGACTGTTAGCCAACGGAATATAGAGGGGAAAATGTCACATTGAGGTCTAGTTATCAAACTTCTTGTTCAATCATTTACTATCTCTTCCTTTTCTGTATTGACGGTGGAGGCCAGAATATAAAGATGGCAATATCAAAATACTGGAGATTTCTGAATCACTGAGTCATCATTACCCACCAGGTAGAAACCTATCCATGAAAACTGGCCAGCATCAGACCAGTGCATAAGTGATAAATAAATTACCACTGAAGTACTGGGATTTGGGGGTTTGTGTTATAGCAGCAAGCATCTGTTACTCTGACGAATACACCTAACAAATTCATTGTATTTGTGTTACTACATTTCTATTACTAATAGAAAGTCATTGAGCATTTGCGATGTGCTAGAGAGTTTGCTTAAGGCTATGCATGTGTTATCCCACTGAAACTCAGATCAACCACATTACTATGCAGGTATGTTTGTTTTCCCCATTTTATAAATGCAAAGAGGAGGAAATTCCTTGAAGATGGAGACAAACCTAAAATAAGCTTGTCTTCCAAGAAATTAGCAAAATCCATTAGGTTAGCCACTTATAAATGTATTATTGAATAAATTTGTGTTAAACAGGTGCTCTGAATGTATTCCTAAGCCACTAATTTTAGTAATAATAACGTATGTGCAAAAATCCCTGGCTTTATTTGTATATATATTAGTAAACAGACCACAATAGACTGGTTAAAATGTATTTTACAGCCATCTTTTAAGGGTTAGAAATAAGTTTTGTTATAGTACCTTTCTATATTTTATGACTTTAATTAAATTTCTGACTTCTGTTCCAAACACTGCAATATGAGACAGTATAAAACACATTTTAATCATTAAATTTGTGGATCATTGTGATTTTTTCAGGGCTTATCCCACCAAGGGACTGGTAATGGGGGATGATGTACATAAAATGTACTTCAGCGATTTCCACACACTCCGTCCTCAGGGGTCCTTTTTCTCCCGCAATCCAAGAGCTAATGCGTATAATTAAGAAGTCTCATCAGGACTGTCCTACAATAGTCATCACCTTTAAAGAGGGGTCTTGGCACCTGCACAGATGAAATGCAGGGCTTTTTAAGACAGCTACATGTAGCTAATGTTCTCGAAGCTCCTACTGGCACAAACCGCATCGACACAGACCTGTCTGTGCATTTATGATCACATTGTGACCCAAAGTACAATACTTAGTAGAAATCCTAGCTACTTTCAAACCCATCTTAAACCAAATATCAAGTAAATTTTAATTCGTTGTGAAATATTTATCCATTTAGTTTCTATTGTCAATTGCTTTTGTAATGTAAAATATAATGAGTAGCATTTTCCTTGCCCTTAATTCCATGAGGTCCAGTAATATGCATCAAACAAATGTCATATTTGGCAACCAAATCAATCACTTTACTTAATTGCAAGAAATCCAACATCTGCTTTTACCTTAAAGGTCTAAAACCCTTTCATGTAGCCTACATTCTCAGATGGGGAAACAGACAATATTAAAAAAGTACCTAATTTGTCATGATGAACGCTATACAAACAAACTTGTGTGACCAGATAGAGGGCTGGTAAGTGGGAGATGCTATTTTTTTATATGATTCTATTTGGGATCGGTGCAGGATGTTCTATAAGGTAACGATAGAACTGGCTAAAGAAGTCTGCTGTGCAAATTCTTAGAGAAAGCATCTCTGAGTGGGAAGATGCCAAGGTGCAGGCAGGCCTGGGGAACTGGAGGAACAGCAGGAGGACTGTGTGTCTGAAAGGCAAGGAGCAAGGAAAAGAGTTCTATGCTCAGTGCTCTTCAACAAATTGCCCAAAACGTGATTTGGGGGATTTATGGGTGTATAGCCGGCCGATCGAAAAAGGGAAGTCAGTGAAGTAGAAGGGCCACAGCTTTGTGAGAATATTGGGCTGTTTCCTTCTCCTGAGTCAAGGAAAATGTCCTGAACCAGGTGCCTGAAAACCCTGGATCTCAGCTTGTGACGGCCCCCATGAGCGTGTGACCGCAATCGCATTTCCCTTACAGACCTTTTGCCATCAAACTCCAGAATCTGGCTTCCTTTGAAACACCATCATTTACTTTACACGTACTGCAAATATAAAATCCCCATCTCTCTCCTATTAGCTACACCAAAGCCTCTCCTCCAAGAGTCATTTCATAAATTGTATTTTTCAGACTCTCTTCTCTAGAATATCCTTACCTTTCCAAAAGTTACTTTAAAAATGTAGGCAAACAGCCAAACAACTTATTTGAGGTAAGTGATCAGCACACCGTAAGATTTTTTAATGATAAAAACAAAATATAAATAAAAACTTACTAGATTTGATATTTGCTACAGATTTACTAATGTCTTCAATTAGCAATGCAAGTTTACTTATAATAATTGATAAAAAAAATAATTTAATAATGAACTTATCAGAAAAAAGCAATAACACACAATCTCTTTAGATTCCACAACTAAACATCTCCGCCATAAGATTCTATTCACCACGCTAGGCCCTTCCGCTGAAAGCATTTCCAAAGAGAGATGCCTGGTTTCTTGTACTCGGCTACTTTTTGAGGCAAAGGCCCTGAGCAGCGCTTGTGTAGCGGTCTTTGAGCACAGGCTGCATCAAAGCCTTTCTGACCACGGACTCTCCTGCGGTCCAGTGGCTTTGACCCTTTGGTCAAAGAGCACATCCCAGCATGACTTCAAGCTGAGCATTTTTCTCCCAGCAGCAGCAACGGAGATCACTGACTCGTGCTTTGTTGCTAAACCAACATGCTTCTCAATGAATACTCTTTCTTACCCTGGTCACCTCTGTTCCCTTAGTCCAAAGTCTCTCCGCGTCCTGTACACAGAGGGAAGGCCATGGAGTGTGCTGAGAGCACAGAATGTCAGCATCTGCTGACCAGTGCCGGCACAGTCTGCTTTTACTGTCAACTCTGGCTTCAGAGGAAACAGCATGTGCCTCACTACAGAGTTCTTCCCACTAACCTTTGATTTCGATTTGCATATAAAGGTTACATTGCTGCGGGTCTTTTATTAAGTTCCCTTAAAAAGCCCCCCTGGTAACTGGCTTCTTTACAAACTGGTTCTGACCCTATAAAGGAGTCCTGTCACTTCCGTAAAGAACAGACTGTTTGATCTGGGATTCCCTGGCAAGAGTGAGCAGGGGGAGTAGAGTGACTAAGATGAATGCGGGGAATCTGCTTAAATGAAAAGGAGTAGAGCCTTTGCATGTGAAATAAATTCGAAAGGGCACCTGAATAGATTCTCCACAGTCAACAGAGGGTCTGCAAAGCCAGGAGAGAGGAAGCTACCGTTGGTAAGTTAGGCCCATGGCCTGTGGTTGGAAACACTGGCCTGATAAGCAACTATGATCATTAGTGCCTGCGCACTGCAGAATGTCAGCCAGTGGGTGGGGTGCAGCTCTGGCCTCAAGCAGTATATATTCAAGGCCCAGAAACTAGAATGAACATAATTTAGCATCCAAATTGGATACTTTTGACAGTAAAGGGGGGTATAATCCAAATTTCTCCTAAGGAAACCAAGGCATATACTCACCTTCCTTCACTGTATGTTAAACTCATTTAGCAAATACTGATTTTATGAAAACTCAATTATAATCCAATAATCTTTGGACAAATTGTTACTATTATAACTTAAGAAAAGAACACGTAAAATGGTTGAATAAAGTTGATGAATTTCAACATCACATAAACCTCAAAAATGGAATTTTAAAAGGTATGCTGCCCTAACTGGTTTGGCTCAGTGGATAGAGCGTTTGGCCTGTGGACTGAAAGGTCCCAGGTTCGATTCTGGTCAAGAACATGTACCTTGGTTGTGGGCACATCCCCAGTAGGAGGTGTGCAGGAGGCAGCTGATCAATGTTTCTCTCTCATCAATGTTTCTAACTCTCTATCCATCTCCCTTCCTCTCTGTAAAAAATCAGTAAAATATATTTTTAAAAGGTATGTTAATCAAAGGGTAGCCTAAAATTTAATTTTACCTGTTGATTGAATGATGCAAAATAGCAAGGAGAATATAAAAAGTTCTTTACAGCCTTTGGAGAAGGGTGAGTAACTAAAGGACTCTATTTGCAGAGTAGCGGTATACATATGATATTTGTAAAGAAAGAAGCACTGTTAGTTTGACACATAAAAGAAGGATTAAAAAATTATAGCAAGGAGGAGAATCGAAGCCCCCAGGGCAGACAGGAGGGTGGAGAAAGGAGCCTTGAGCCCCAGACTGGGACTAGGAAGAAAACAAGGAAACTGGAAAAGACAATTTTAATATTCAAGTAATTTGGACAATTGGATTTAAAAGGAAAAGCGAATAAAGGGGTGATTGAATCCTTGGAAAAGCCAATCAAGACTTTGGTAAAGAGATGAAACAGAGTATTTAAGACAAGCGTAAAGACAAACAGTAAATGTTTTAGGTTTTTCGAGCCACGCAGTCTCTTGACCATTCCTCCATCTTGTCTGACCACTGTAGTACAGAAAGCCATATAGACGTGAGTGCGGCTGTATTCCTAAAATTAGAATTACACATAATTTAATTTGTCAAAAAATATTATTCTTCTTTCAATTTTTTTTCATCCATTTAAAAATATTAAAACTATTATTCACCCATATGCCATGCAAAACAGATGGTGGACCATATTTGGCCCACGGGTCATAAAAAGGTCTGATCTAAGATAATACATAATGATTCACAAACATGAGAAATACAAATCAACAGAAGAGGAAACCATACATTAGAAATATTTGTCAAGCAGCCAGTTGTAAAGTAGAAAGATGATAGTTTTTTTTTCATATTCTAAATGTTAGCATTTTCAGCAGTCCATGCAACACCTTTCTAATTAGTCCTGATCAATACAGTTTGGTGGGACTTTATCTAGTTAAAATAAACTGTTTTCTAAGATATTGGCTGCTGGATAAAACATTGTTTTTTAAAAATCAACTTCATCAACATAATGTACATGCCACTTTAGGTGTACAGTTTGATGAGTTTTGATAAATGTGTACACCCACATGACCACCTTGGTTTAAATTCCATTGCACTGAAGCATGGACATTCTCATTTGGTTCTTCATCTTAGGGGAGAATATTTTATCATTCATTTGTAAGTATAATGATGGCTGAAAATAATAACTTAATAGTATGTGTTCATTTCCCCCTACAGTGAGGAAATTAACATCACTATGTAAAATAACAGCAGCTATGGCAACACATAAAACGGACTTGACTGCATATCTTTTGATTTTTCACAATATTCTTTTTACTATTTCTTCGTTTCTGAACTTAATTCCACAGAATTCTAACTGTACAAGATGTACACTAGTTCTACACTAGTTAGTGACTGACACGATCATGGCCTTCTCCTCCAGCAGTTTGAATGTGAAATTTCAGAGAGACAAGCAGCTTGGTCAAGAAGACATATAAAGCAAAAGGATTTTCTTTAGTCAAGACGAAAAGAAGTTATGAAGGAGAATGAAAGGAGTTCAGAGAAATCATGACAATGCACATAATATAAATTAAGGAAATGATATATAATCGCAGCAAAAGCCACACATCTATCTGTTTCTATAGGGACAATAGGATTAGACACTAAAGATTTTTCAAATTTATTTTTCTTTGTTTTTCAAAAATAAATTTCCATCAAATGAGATATTGAAAATATGTTCCTATTTCCTGAAACATGAAGCTAGAAAACAGAAAACCTAACCTTAGTGGTGATCCTGAACATCTGCACATTTGGCTTTCCTAAGTGTCTCTATTTTCCATGTGCTTTTGATGAATCACAAGTGGAAATTCACAAACAAAATATACAAAGTCTACATTCTAAATGGTACCTGTTGCAAGATGCATTTTTGCTGACTTTCCCTCTCTTTTTGAGGTTATTTCATTGCTGGACACCCATGTTACTCTCTCAAAATCTAATTAATTTATTCTTTTTAAGTTTCCTCTACTTCTGGTTAAGCATCTTTTAGGCAAAAAAAAAAAAAAAAAAAGAAAGTAAGCCACCGAGAGTCCTTTGTGTATGTTTCAAGAGGTTAATAAAAACAAAATGCAGAGCCCTACCCAGTTTGGCTCAGTGGATAGAGCATCGACTCCTAGACTGAAGGATCATGGGTTCAATTCTAGTCAAGGGCACATCCCTCAGTTGCAGGCACAATTCCGGGCCCTGGTCGAGGCAAGTGCGGGAGAGGCAACCAATCAATGTGTCTCTCTCACATCAAAGTTTCTCTCTGTCTCTCCCCTCCCTTCCACTTTTTCTAAAAATAAATGGAAAAATATCCCTAAGAATTAAAAAAAATGCAGAATTTTAATACTAAATTAAAGTAATATAGATTCAAAAGCACAATTTGAATTAGATAATCTATATTTCACATACCCAATGTTAATAAATGTAGGTCTCTTCGTATATAAACAGTATATTGAGAAAAATGTAATTATTTGTTCTGAAACTCACCCTTCAAGTTGTTCTTTGAATTTTTGACTCCATGTTGCTCTAAGAACATAGGTCTATGGCTTCTATAGTTAACATTATTCAAACACAGACTAGGCAAAAATAACAGGCAGCTTCAGTAAATGCAATGTATACTTACAGTGGTGATAACATAGCAGCTATCTTCTTGTAAGAGACTATTATTTACTAAGTACTAATATATTTCTATTAGCTCATTTCATCAGTATAATAATTTTTAAGTAGTTTTAATACCAAGTTCATTTTATTAAGGAGGAAACATGTTCAGTAAGATATGTTACTTGATTTGTGGTCAGTGCACAAATTCAGTCACGGGTGGGGTCCCTTGACCTGGCAGGTGATCAGGGCTGATGGGGGGAAGAGGGGCGGCCAGCCGGGGGGGAGGGACAACAGGAGATTGGCCAGCCATGGGAGGTTGGCTGTAGGAGTGCACTGACCACCAGGGGGCAGCTCCTGCATTAAGTGTCTGTCCCCTGGTGGTCAGTGCGTGTCATAGGAACCAGTCATTCAGTAGTTTGGTCACTTAGACTTTTATATATATGGATGGGCTCCTAATAACTATAGAATTTATTTATAGATTTGAAACACCAAATAGAAAAAAATTTTAATATTTCCTATTCTACAACTTCATTTTCCACAAGCTAAAATACAGTAGAGATTAGTAATAATAAATGTCACAGTATTTATCTTAAAACTTTAAAAAATAATCCAAAAATCTGTAAAATAATTATTCAACAAAATAAATATTAAAGGCAGATGTGATCATAATTTTATTAAACAGCTTATTTGGTAAAATATCAGGCTCTGAACTTAAGTATTTTATTGTTTCAAGGGCACTGAAGATCATGCATGAAAATTCAGAGATAAGATAGGATTTTGCAACACTCACAAACATCCTCAAGATCATAGCCTATCCCTTTCAAAACTTGCATAATTATAAATGTATTCTCCTAGTGTTGACACTTTTTAGATATACTCCTCACATGCTTTGCATTTTTAATAGGATATTAGTCAGCATTAAATTTGACCTTATAAAGAGATGGTTATCCCAGATCAATTGTATCTATGACAAAAGGACAGTCCTCAAAGGGGGAGAATAGTTATTTTCATTAATTGTGCACCTCAGTTAGACTGCTATTCTCAACCTCTAATCCAATTAGCAAGTACAGAGCTCTGTGGCTCATCATCCAAGGAATCCCTATAGAAGTTCTGTTGAGGATCCGAAGAGGCTGCTTCGAAGAGGGGCAATGCAGGGACAGAGAAGATGGGCCTCTGAACTATCTTCATGGCGTCAAGTACTATCTGTTTCATAATTTTGTCCCTTAAGTATGTTTGAAGAAAAAATATCTCTACCTCAAAATAAATAAAAAATTATTTCAAACCATATGTTTACTGATATGATCTCAGCTAGACAGAACATAAGATTTTAAGGGTACTTAATATTAATACCCTTATCTGGAGCTATTAGCAGATATTATAATCATTATATATATATATAATTTATCTTTTTGTTGAAAGTATGACCGATAGCCCCTTTCCCCCCCACACCGATCCCCTCCACTTCCCACCCACCTGCCCCCTTCCCCCTCAGGCCTACTGCACTATTGTCTATGTCATGGATTAGGATATATGCATATAAATTCTTTGGTTAATCTCTTCCCACCCACCCCCTTTCCTCTGAGATTCTTCAGTCTGTTCCATTCTTCCATGTTTCTGGATCAAATTTATTTTGTTCATCATATTCCACATGTAAGTGAGATCATGTGATACTTGTTTTATTAGTAATCTATATGAAGGAACTAAAATTACAATCTCATTTTTCTACCTGATGTTAATTTAGGTATGTTTAGAAACCAAATGTAAAAGCAACATGATAAATTATATAAAAAACCATTTAGAAATACAATGAAGTTTAACTGGATCAAAATTTAGGATCAAGATCAAAAACATCAAATTGAAATGGAGCAGAAATATACAGGCCAAAACAGGGTAAAAATAGGCTAACAACAGGTGACTCTGTTAATAGCAATAACATAAAGGACAAGTTTTCTACTTTATTTAACCCTGGACAGGCCCTAATTAGAAGATACTTTTGAATAGTCTCATTTGAGAAGTTTGTTGAAAAGCTAAGTAAGGACCAGCAAAGAACACAACACACTAAATTATTCCAATGAGAAAAAGCTAAAATAAATTGAAGTATTTATTTTAAAAAAGAGATGACTGGAAAAAAATATTGCCCTCTAATGCTATTAATAATTACAATAAATTGTTTTCCTTCCCTATATGAGGGGTAATAAAAACAATGACAAAATGATGTGATGTGCTGTAAGTGAGGCATTTTTATAATAAGAACATTTTTAAATAATGCAATATCCAAATGGGAGACATTATAAGAGTGTTGTTTGTTTGTGTGTGTGTGTGTGTGTGTGTGTGTGCATTTTTTAAAATTCCCAGGAAAAAAGTGCATTCCCAACACTGGTTCACCCATGCTGCTTCATTGATTTATTTTCTCAAATCTCTACCCATTACACTGGAAATGTATGGGCTTCACTGTGTTAACACTTTTTGCTAAAGTGCATTTGCCTTCATACTCTCAGTGTTTCTACCTACCCTAGTTCCAACTATCCTTCCAACTTTGGGTTGCTGCTGGTACGCAAGTGCACAAGGTAAAGTAAAATCCTTGTCCAGAAGAAGAATGTATTTGGTAAAAATACTTTGCAGTGCAGACATAGCACTGGTACAGGGATATGGCTCTCAGTCACATATGAACAAATACTTTCAGGCTGCTCACACATGTACCATATTTTCCGGCGTATAAGACAGCTGGGTGTATAAGACAACCCCCAACTTTTGAGAAGATTTTCCTGGGTTAAAAAGTCCGGACGGAGACCGTATGCGGGGCGAAAAGGAGCCGACCAGAGACACTTGTGGTCTCCATCCAACTCCATTGATGACCCTCGACTTTTGAGAAGATTTTCCTGGTTTAAAAAGTCATCTTATACGCTGGAAAATACGGTAGTATATCCTGAGGTTTCTCTCTTATATGTATAATTAGTTTGCTTTCAGGTTTCCTCAAGCTCTGAAGAGCTAGATCTTACATATTTTTTGCTTGTTTATTAATCTCCACCTGAGGCTATTTTTTCCATTGATTTTGTTTTTTGGAAGTGTGGGGGAGAGACAGAGAGAGACACATGGATGTGAGAGAGAGACATCAATTGGTTGCCTCCGACACACTCCCTAACCTGGGCTGCAGATGGAGCCTGCATCGCAGGTAAGTGCCCTTGATTGGAATCAAACCCCAAACCCTCCAGTCCATGGATGGATGATCTAACCACTGAATTAACAAGCTAGGGCAATCTTATATCTTGACATCGCTAATTTTTCTCTATAATTTCTTCCACCAACCCGCCAAACTTCTTGACTTTTGTTGACCCCTTTTCTTACAAGGTTTCCAAATGATTCCCTTTTTGTGGACTGCTCAGTGCAATCTAACTATAACATTCAGGCCCACAAGATACGAGTGATATCCCATATCTCTGGGGCACTTCTAGTTCCATTTTATAATCTCAAGAATAGTCAAACCCAGAAGCTTTCAAACTGAACTCTACTCACAGATAATTTCACTCGCGGGTCTTGCTGAATCCTCTAACTGAAGCACCCACCACTCTGCCAGAAGGTTGTGTATTTTGGCCTCAAGGGCTTGATGGGCTGAGGTGGGAAGATCTGGTAACACCTCTGATGAGAGGTAACCTTTCGCCAATAAATAAGTAGGTGGATAAGTTAAGTTTTTGAGATAATTCTGAGGCACGGTCTGTAGTATCCCTCATCCAAGTTCCCCAGCAGTAACAACCCCCAATTGCCCATAGTGACTCATAAATACACCTTATTGCTTCCTCCCTTTCCAGTTTCACATTCCCTGTCTCACTTGGCCCTGAATAGACTAATGGTGAACACAAATCCTTACCACAGTGTCTGCTTCCAGATAAACCTATCCCAAGATGAAGTATCTCTATATCATTATCTGTACATTTTCCAAAGAACTTCCACTGTTTTTTAAGTAACATTTAAGAAATAATCCATATTCACATTTAAGTAAAAACAAGTAGTCCTGGTCTCTGTATATGCACTGTGCCCACAACCAATGGCTCATCCTTGAAGCAAACATACCCTTGGGAAGACGGCACGTATTTCCCCAAAGAGATAACTCCCAGCTTCAAGTGAGATTTATTACGAAGATTGTGATTCTCTGATCTAGTATGAATGAGACTGGCCATAGGAACACATTTTCCTACCAAGGTCACTAGAGTGATCAGAAAGATTCTTTCCTTTCTGCTCAAGAAAAGAAAGCAAATGACTATATATATTTTTCTTTGGCTCCTGATCATGCCATGTGACAGTTCAACAAATTCTGCATACAATGAATCCCATCATTTCCGCACACAGGGCAGTTAAATGTGCTCATTTGCATAAGTTATAACCAAATACACAAGTAAAAGTATTGCTTGTGACAGTAGATCTGACTTTGGGGATGCATATGAATTTCTCAATTTTTAATGGATTTCAGCATTGACATTATGGCATAGAAATAAAACACTTCTTGTAAGTGTTCCAGGCATTCCAGCTGGTAACGAATGTTGCGATAATTCAATGAAAGGTAAAGCAAACTTACCCGAATCATCATGACTGAACATCTGATATCATGAATTGTATCATAGATCTTCTTTGAGATGTCCACAAATTGATTATCATCAAACACATCCAAAGAGTTTTTATTTAGGGCTTCCAAGGCCACATTCACTTGTGTTACAAACTCAGGAATTGCTGTAATTGATAAGAGAAGATTGTCTTGTTTATATTCTCACTTCTAAACCTTTCAAGAAATGGAGACTCATATTTTTAAATAAATATTTGATTACTATAATTGTAATTATTTTTTTAATGTAGAGAGACAAACCATTTAGAAATTTCCAAAAAATTAAAATAATCACTGACGCCCTAACCAGTTTGGCTCAGTGGATAGAGCATTGGCCTGCAGACTGAAGGGTCCCAGGTTCAATTCCGGTCAAGGGCATGTACCTTGGTTGCTGGCACATCCCCAGTGGGAGGTGTGCAGGAGGCAGCTGATCCATGTTTCTCTCTCATCGATGTTTCTAACTCTCTAACCCTCTACCTTCCTCTCTGTAAAAAAAACAATAAAATACATTAAAAAAAAGAAACAATGACAAAAAGAGACAATTTTATGGGAATATTTTTGAAGATTATATCTTTTCCTTTACATCATTTTTGATTTTAGCCAAGCCTGGGACCATGTTATCATTTCTCATCCTATCCAATAATAGTCCCAAGAAAAATTCAAAAAGAATTGATATAAATAACAGCTGAAATTGTAAATGTGAAGATATTTAATGAAATAATTTGAGTTGCTAAATAGAAGAAAACTTCATTATATATACTAATTATGTATCATTGGAAAAATAGAAATACTGTAAACTTTCTTTGTAAGATTTTTTTTCCCTATCGACAAATCAAAAAAAAAAAAATCACTGATCTTATATGCATTATGTTTCTAGCTAAAATAACATAACACTGAATGAGTGTAGGGATGCATCTATCAGTAATGTGTTTTTCATTAAGATTTAAAAATTATCTTCCTTTAGAACATTCATGAACTCTACACTATATTTAAGTCACTTTTCTAATTGTCCACTGTGATTGATTCTTAAGAAACAACTCAAGTATTAATCTGTGGTTAATAGTTGAATGACAAAGACACAGAGCACTCAATGATCCTATCCAGGGTCATTCTGCTGATACATAACATAACAGAGATTGAACTCAGACTGTCAGAATGGAGCGTCTACACTAAAGCACTATATCGCATTATATTATGTTTAGATAATCTGTGCCATGTGAAGATGGAGGGGAAAAGCAGATTAAAAACAATGATTCTAAACCTGAAAGATAGAAATCCTTTATCTGGAAATGTTGGTGATATACATGGAAACTCATTATTTAGTGCCCCCTTTTTTTTCCACTTACTAACATGTATCATCTATACCCTACTTTTTAGCCACTATATCCATCAGGTTTATCCACTGTGCTCTTCTCTCTGTCCAATAAAAGGTGGCACCTGGCCACATGCAAATATTAAAAATTAAATTTCTTAAAGTTAAATGAAATTTAAAATTCAGTTCCTCAATTATACCACATTTTAAGTGCTCAATAGACATATGTAGCTATTGTCTACTGCTTTGAGAGGGGAGATATGAAACATTTCTATCATCACAGAAAATTCTACTAGAAAGTGCTACTCTATAGTGAGATTCCCTCAAACAGTGTCTTACTTCCAGTGGATAGAATAACAAAGCCAAGGAGGAAGCTCACTCACACCACAATCCCCATTCATATGGATGCGATTCCCAAACTATATCTCTAATCTTGATCATTTTTTCTGAATTTCAGAATTGTATATCCAACTGTCCATTGCAAAATTCTATCTGAATTTTCCATAACACCCCCAATTCTTTTTACCTAAACACATTTTTCTACCTGAAAAAAACCACACACATTAATTTTCTTCTACTATTTTCTATCTTTTATTATTATTATTATTATTATTATTATTATCATCATCATCATCATCATCATCATCATCATCATTATTTCAGAGAGGAAGGGAGAGGGAGAGAGAGATAGAAACATCAATGATGAGAGAGAATCATTGATTTGCTGCTTCCTGCACCCCCCTACTGGGGATTAGTAATGCTGGCATATGCCTTTGATTGGAATCAAACCAGGGACCCTTCATTCTGCAGGCCAACACCTATCCACTGAGCAAAACCAGCTATGGCTACTATTTTCTATCTTGGTGTCAAGTGATCTCCGAAAAAATTCAAGATGTCTTCTTTGACTTCCCATTCTTCTTCACCTTCTCTATTTCCAAAGTCCACTAAGTGCAATACCATATATATATTTGATTTATTTATTATTTTTAAAATATATTTTATTGATTTTTTACAAAGAGAAAGGGAGAGGGAGAGGGAGAGAGAGTTAGAAACATCGATGAGAGAGAAACATCAATTCAGCTGCTTCCTGCACACTCCTTACTAGGGATGTGCCCGTAACCAAGATGCATGCTCTTGACCTGGGACCTTTGAGTCTGCAGGCTTATGTTCTATCCACTGAGCCAAACTGGTTAGGGCATATAAATATATTTAAATCCTTTGCCAATTCTAGCCAACTGCCTCTAGCCACTATTATGTTCTGCTTCAGTTCTCACCATAGTCCTCTTGCTTAAGTTCTCATCTGTTAGACTCATTTTAAATATAACCTTATTGACAAAACCTACTTGTCATTAGCACAACAGTATATGCCACAAAGAGATGCTTGATGAATTGTTTTATGAATGAGTCATGTCACAACACTGTTTAGAATTTTCTCAATGGTCTTTTTCCTTTTCGTATCCCAGTGCTTTCCTTTTCGTATAGTAGATAAGCAATTACATGGAGTAAATAATGAATAAATGAATGAGTGAATATAATCTAATCTAATAAAAGAGTAATATTCAAATTAACCATCATTCCAAGACACCTAAGCCATGCCCACCAGCCAAGCCACACCCACCAGCCAATCAGAGCAGCTCTATTCAAATTAACCCAGCCAAGATGGAGGCCAACAGCCATGGAGCTACAGGAAACAGGAGGCTTCCATTGCACCAGCCATGGAGGAAATTGCCTGCCTAGGCAGGGTGGGCCTCTGCTCAAGGCAACAATGTTTCAATTATAGAAGCCACTGAGCTGAAGCAAACAAGAGGCTTCATTGCCTGCCTAGGCCTCCGCTCAAGGCAACAGAATTTCAATTATAGATGATAAATAAACCCCAGAAACCTGATTCCAGCCAGCCTCCCTGGGACGTTGGGTCAATGGGAGCTGTGGGCAGCCTGAAAACAGCCCTCAACTCCTCATCCAGGCTGGACAGGCACGCCAGCATCCCCTGAGGGGTTCCAGACTGCAAGAGGGCACAGGCCAGCTGAGGGACACCCGAGTGCACAAATTTTTGTGAACCAGGCCCCTAGTCCTATATAATAAAAGGCTAATATTTAAATCAACTGAATGGTGGAATGATAGGTCGCTATGATGTGCACTGACCACCAGAGGGCAGACACTCAATCCAGGATCTGCTCCCTGGTTTTTAGTGTGCTCCCACAGAGGGAGTGCAGCTCAGCCAGAAGCCGGGCTCATGGCTTGTGAGCGCAGCAGTGGTGGCAGGAGCCTCTTCTGCCTCTATGGCAGCACTAAGGATGTCCAACTGCCAGCTTAGGCCCACGGGTCTAAGCCGGCAGTTGGACATGCCCTGAGGGCTCCCAGACTGTTAGAGGGTGTAAGCTGGGCTGAGGAACCCTCCTGAGTGTACAAATTTCATGCACCTGGCCTCTGTTATCTAATTTAATAAAAGAGTAATATGCAAATTGGTGTCACTCCCCTACACCTAAGCCATGCTCACCAGCAAATTGCCACACCCACTAACCAATAAGAGTGGCTATATGCAATTAACCCAGCCAAGATGGCAGCCGGAAGCCATGAAGCTGGGACAAGTAGGAGGCTTGCCCCTGCGATGGAGGAAGCTAAGGTTCTTGTCTGCCTAGGCTGGCCATGGCCTCTGCTCAAGGCAACAAAGTTTCAATTATAGAACATAAATAAACCCCAGATACCTGCTTCCAGCCTAGGGCTCAAGGAAGCACTGGAAGCCTAGGTTGTCAGGGGCTCTGGTTAAAGCAACGAAGTTTCAACTTTAGAAGTTAAACCCATAGTTACCAGCTTCCAGCCAGCCTCGCTGCAAACAGCCATCAGCCACTCACCCAGGCTGGCCAGGTACCCCAGCAGGACCCCCTCCATGAAGGGAATGTGGCCAGCCTGCAAACAGCCATCAGCCACTCATCCAGGCTGGCCAGGTACCCCAGCAGGGACCCCCTCCATGAAGGGGATTTGGCCAACTTGAAAATGGCCCTCAGCCCCTCACCCAGGCTGGCCAGCACCTTAAGGGGGGACACTCACCTATAAGGGGCTGTGGCCAGCCTGCAAACAGCCATCAGCCACTCACCTAGGCTGGCCAGGCACCCCAGCGGGACCCCCACCCTGATCCGGGAAAACCTTCAGGGCAAACCAGCCAGCCCCCACCCATGCACCAGGCCTCTCTTATATAATAAAAGGGTAATATGCAAATTGACCCTAACAGCAGAACCACTGGGAATGACTGGTCACTATGACACACACTGATCACCAGGGGGCAGACACTCAATGCAGGAGGTGCCTCCTGGTGGTCAGTGCACTCCCACAGGGGGAGCTCTGCTCAGCCATAAGCCAGGCTGCCAGCTGCCAGCACAGCAGTGGTGGAGGGAGCCTCTCCTGCCTCCTCAGCAGCGCTAAGGATTTCCAACTGCAGCTTAGGCCTGCTCCCTGCTGGCAAGTTGACATCCCGTGAGGGTCCCCAGACTGCCAGAGGGATGTCTGACTGTCAGCTTAGGCCCGATCCCCAGAGAGCAGGCCTAAGCTGACAGGTAGACATCTCCTGAGGGGTCCTAGACTGCTAGAGGGCACAGGCCGAGCGGAGGGATGCCCCCCCCCCCCGAGTGCACAAATTTTTGTGCACCGGGCCTCTAGTAATATGTAAAAGCCACAAAAATGTAGGTACAATATGCACCATGTTTGGTATGCATTTCAATGTGTTTTAGGTCTTGTTCACACCTAGGAATCTCCAAAAATATATTTATGTTGTCTTATAAGAACATTCAACATTTTCATGGTCTCAAAACCTGGGATATCCTATTGTTAACAAAACATCATTCATAACCTTCCCCACTAAAGACTTTTTCTCACCTTCTAAACAAGTGTGGCATACAATAATTTAACTATATCAATATCTTCAACCTGTTACTATAACTCTACAATAGATCTTGAGGGGAAAAGAAAAAAAGACAAACATAAGATCATGTAAATGTCTAGCTTCGCTGTCATGTGAGATAATGTGAGAAAGATTTAGGGTATTTTAAGGAAAATAGCCTTTTCAGTATTGCAACATGACTTCATTTAAATTCCTCTTGGGGCTTTTTACTAATAAACTACTATTAGCTCCAATTAAAATAAAATCTTTCAGAAGCAAGTGTTTAATTTCTGAAGTACAGCTGGAAACTACTACTTTGTCACTCTAATAGCATAAATGAACTATTCAAAGCTGATATGTAATGCATTTCTCTTTTCATTAGCTTAAACATCAGCTCTGCATGTGCTTTGCTCATAGTATGGACATATGGTTGCTTGGATCAGACTGGGAGTGAATCTTTTTTAATGATTTCAAAAAAACACAAAGTGAATATAATTAAATAGCCAGTTAATGGCAATTTAGAAGGAATAACAAGTTGACAAACCTGTCTTGAATCTGTAATCTACCTAAGGTTCACACGCAATATACAACCATGTTATACAATTATTGATCAAAAGGGGAATACCTTAAATAAATGCACTCTAATCAATTGAAAGGCCAGGTAGGATAAACTCTTCTGAACTTTGGTGCATAGATTTATTAAACAAAGGTAGCTTTTGGTCAATACATTGTCAGCCTTGAGTTTAAATTACCTTGTCTATTTTATACTGCCAAATTCAAAGGTCTATATGTTCTCTATGGACTTTTTCAGAATATAAAGAATAGCTAATATTCTTTGTTTCCCATCTTGGCACTGTGCTACACATTTTATATGCATTGACTCATTTAATCTACACCACAGCCCCGTGATGCAGGAAATATTACTATCTTGATCTTGCAGATGAGAAAGCAGAGGTCACACAGCTAATAACTGGTGGCCTGGTACTGAGATCCCAAAGCTGCACTGATTCCTTTTGATATGTAAAATCCTTGGGGCTTCTAGATTTCAGTGTACCTGGGAGAATTAATGTTAATTGTCTGGCAATGAGGTTGACAAACCTATAGAGCCAACTTCGCCTTGGCCTTGATCCTTCTCTGGTAGTAATCCAAGGATATTTTATCCCTTCTTTATCCTTGTTATCTGTATGTCTTTATGTATATATGTATGTATGTATGTATGTATGTATGTATGTATTTATTTATGTTAATTCTCATCTGAGGCTATTTTTCCATTGATTATATGAGAGAGTGGAAAAGAAGGGGAGAGACACAGAGAGAAACATTGATGTGAGAGAGACAAATTGTTGCCTTCCAACGTGTGTGACCAGGAAAGGGCTAGGGCATTCAACATACTTATGGTCTCAAAACCTGGGTTGGCCTGCACCAAGGTATGTTCCCTTTACTGGAATCAAACCCAGGACCCTTCAGTCCAAGGGCTGATGCTCTATCCACTGAGCCAAACCAGCTAGGGTGATCTTTACTATATTTATTACTTGCATTTGAAAGTAGGTGAGGATACATAGTTATTCCTTTTTTTATAGCTCAAAAGAGAATTCAGACTCCATATAGGTCATCATCTCCAATGATGTCACCAAATTATGTTTTCTATCATGAATAAAATGCATATTAAAGGAGTATTTCTAATTATACTATCATTTTTTGAAAATACCAGTGATGGAGGAATTTGGCTTTGGAAGTTAACAAAATGCTGTCACCACTGCTTTACATTATGCTCAGTGGAAAGAAAGCTATCATAGCAGAAACTGCAATTAAGCATATTCATGACATTGACAAATGCCTCCGATCCTTTAAAAAAAGTCATTGAACAAATTTTTATTACCATCGGTCATTTTTTAAAATATTTAGAAAGCCGATATTGTGCATGAAAATTGTGTTTGATCCTAACAGATTATATATCATAAAATGCAATGACTGGTGAGAATTTTGCCACTTTTCAAATGAAAAAATCAAGGATCTGAATGAATGAGTGCTTTATGAAACATTATACAGTTATTAAGAGCAGTACTTCCAACCATACTATTCAACTCTACATCTACCTTTCAAGCCTTTGGAATATCTCCAAAAAATAACTAAAAAATAAGATACCAAAAAGAAAAGACTTATTTATCATGGTTTCATAATACTGATAAGTTTTCCCCCCATGGCATTGAACATTTTTCTATATATGAAACTGGATCTCCTAATTAGCCTGACTCTCCAGCTTTTGGTATCATCACTGATAGAAAATTAGCTCTTTTCCACAGAGCTAAAATTTAAAATCTTGATGTTTATAAAAAATATTGATATTAATATTCATGGATTTAAATGTTTTAGACAATAGTCTATGACTACATAATATTAGAGAAGGATGTAGCTCTTTCTCACTTTTCCTCACATTATTTTCAAATTTGTTTTTGTTACAATAATTGGTCCAATGATTGTGGCTATGCAAGCATTTAAAATTGGACATGGACTAAGTGATGTTCTATGACCACCTTTGCTCCCCTTTCTATCAATGTGTTTTAATGGAGTTAACAAACTGCTTATTCTTTTTTAATTTATTAGTTTTGTTATATTTCTCAATACAAATTCTCCAACATGCTAATGGTCAATGCAAATGTCTACATTATTAAACTTATCAAAACTCCATCAATTTGAAATTTTACCAGGTGTAGTAGCCAGCCCTCATCATGGCCCACGATGACCCCAGCCTGCTGGTAGTCATGTCTTTGGGTACTCCTTTCCCACACAGATCTGTGTGTCTAGTAGAATATAGTGTCAGTGATGGTACATAATTTCTTAGGCTATGTTACTAGTAAAAGGTCATCAAGGATTCAATCCTGGTCACTCTCTCTCAGATATGGCTTGCTTTGGGAACATTAGTTGTTATGTTGTGAACAGCTCTATAGAGAGGCCCAAATGACAAGAAACTTAGGCTGCTAGACAATAGCTGGAAAGCATGTAAGACCTTGGGCCAACAGCCATATGAGTGAATCCTCTAAAACAAAAGGTTGACATGGGACTGAGGAAATGGAATCAGAAAAGCAGTGAAAGAAATACCCTGGGGATTTTATGCATGTTGTAGCATTGAGAAAGTAAATATGTAGATATTTTTGAGAGCCAGAGTTCTCACTATAGAATAAGGGAAGTACTATGCAGAATGAGATAAAACTAAGAAGAACCTGATGGGATATGATTGCATTGGAGATGAATTTGTGATTTAATATACCATCATATATAATAAAAGCCTAATATGCTAAGTGTCCGGTCGCCCAGTTACCAGTAGATTGTTCAACCAATCAAAGTGTAAGATGCTAATGATATGCTAAGGCTGCTCAACTGTTCGCAATGATGTGCACTGACCACCAGGGGCAGACAGTCAACTGGTCAATCAGTCGCTATGACATGCACTGACCACAAGAGGGCAGACACTCTGACCAGTAGATTAGCTTGCTGCTGGGGTCCAGTTAATTAAGACTGAGATGGGCTGGACATGCCCTGGAACCCTCTTGCAGTCCCTCCCTGGCCCCAATCGTGCACCAGTGGGGTCCCTTGACCTGGCCTGCGCCCTCTCGAAATCCAGAGCCCCTCGGGGGGATGTTGGAGAGCTGGCTCAATCCTGATCCTGCAGGCCACTCCCCTTGTGAGGGCACCAGACCCAGGGCTCAGGGATAGTGAGCACTGCCATGGTGGCTGGGAGTCTCTCCCAATCCGGACCCATTGGGCAGGTGTAGTGGGGCCTGGCCAGGATGAGTGGGAGTGGCCGGTAGGAACTGCAGGCGGCGTTGGACTACAGGTTTCAACCCGCTCCACACCAGCCACCCCGAGGGACCCCACCCATGTACGAATCTGTGTACCAGGCCTCTAGTAGTAATATATTACCTTTGTGAAAGAATGAAGGGGAGATGAGAAAGCACATCTTAATCTGCTTATTGTCACACACATTAAAAAATAAATTCACATGAAGGATAAAGGAATAAAGAACCTTGTTGTTCACAAGGGATGATATAATAAGAATAGGATGAAAGGAATATAAGAGATATTCATATCTGGTAATATTTTTGTATAGTGTTAATGTTTATAAGCATGTTAAAGTTATCTAATTTAAAAATGACAACAAGGATATGGGCGGGGCAAGGAAACCTAAAACTAAATGCAAATAGCAACAAATTCACAAATGAATTTGTTTTGAATTTTTAAGGTGTATAACATTGAGTTGCTTAACTTGATTACTTTCTAAAGTTGTGTTGTGCAATACAACAATCACTAGAAATAGGCTGCTTTTTAACTTAACATTACATGAATACAAATTAAATATAATTAAGAATTCACTTCCTCAGTCTAGTCCACCACATGTGGCTACCATTTTATTTATTTATTATTATTAATTTTATTCTTTAAGGTATTACAAATAGTAGTACATATGTCTCTTGTGGCTACCATTTTAGTGTAGATGTAGCTCAGGTCCTACTTGGAGGTCACATTTTGTTTGCACTTCATATGCACTGTGTTCTCTGGAGTTGTGGAAAGCTGTAGCTCTGAGCAAATAATAAATTCATTCCTCAGTAAATGGGATCTAGCCCACAACACTGGCACGTGTCTTGACCTGGGACCAAACAGGCAACCTTTTAGTGCACAGGACGACCCACTGAGCCATGGGCCAGGGCTCCTAAGACTATTTCTTATACAACATCAGCATCATCTTGTTCAGAAAGTTAAAGCACTAGAATTTTTGGTTTGTACCTTTTGGTTCTCTGCTATGATACAGAAATAGAACTTAGAGAATTTGGATTGTAAAAATTTAATAGATAAATGAATGAATTATTTTAGCATGGCTTCTTACAGAAGACTCAAATTATTTGAAGTTGATGTCAAAAGTACTTAGTTCTTGAAGGATGTACATTCAGGGCTATCAGACAAAATAATAAAAAAAAAAAAACCACACCAATTTCTATTAGTTTTAATTACTAAGTGTTTATGCCGTAAATTGATATTTTCTTGTGAAAATGAAAATGACTTATATTCTTGCTCTAGGAAGCTTCAGATCTAAAACTCAAAATTTAATAATCTATCAGGAAGTGACCACCACAGTTATCTGATGCATAGCATTGTCTTGGGACAAGGAGACAAACATTGATTACTAAGTACCAGTAATTCTGCCAGAGGTTTACACATTTTGAAGTCAGTAGAGCATAATGGTGGTATGTCTAGATTTGTAGTCAAACTTTCTACTTGGGGGTCACTTTTTTGTTTGCACTATACACGCACTGTGTTCTCTGGAGTTGTGCAAAGCTATAGCTCTGAGCAAATAATAAATCCATTCCTCAGTAAATTAGATGGTGACACAATGTTGTTGTTTTCTTAACTTTACCCTGCATCAGAGTCACCATAAGGACCCATTAAAACACAGATGGCTGGGCCCCACCAACAGTAGATCTAATATGGAAGCAAAATAATTTGAATCTTGACAAGTAATATTACTGGGGATCACACGTTGAGAATTATACATAGCAGATATAACAGGCTGACTCCCTAACACTCATTACCAACATCTTTATTTAAAAAATCATGAATTTGTTCAGATATTCAAACATTAAGGAAGTGATGTGGTTCTCAGCTCAGAGATAAATCCCGATTATTACCCCGTCATTTCTCTTGCAGTGGCTGGTCTAGCAGTGGTTCTCAAACTTCTGGCCCTTTAAATACAGTTCCTCATGTTGTGACCCAACCATAAAATTATTTTCATTGCTACTTCATAACTGTAATGTTGCTACTGTTGTGAATCATAAATATCTGATATGCAGGATGGTCTTAGGCGACCCCTGTGAAAGGGTCATTCGACTGCCAAAGGGGTCATGACCTACAGGTTGAGAACCACTGGAAAGAGACCAGACACCCTGCTCTGGCCAATGAGAGTTAGGGAAGTGTGCTGGAAGATTTCTGGGGAGGCTTTCTTGTTCAAAGGGAAACATCACAGAGATGATCCCTTTTCTTTCTCTGGACATTTTTTCTGTCTGGATGTGACTCCTAGAAATACTGTGGCAACAAGGAAAAAAAAGTTGTCATATAAAAATGGCAGAGAAAAGAAAAAAAAATATATATATATATATATATGTATATATGTGTATGTGTGTGTGTGTATATATATATATATATACACACACACACACATATCTATATATATCTATATATCTTGGTTAGTGCTGTATTAACCTTGTACTTCTTGACCTGTAAACTTTCTGTTACTCAGAGTTGAAAGAAGCATAACTGATTAAATGATATTGTCATGAAATCATAAAGTTAAATCTATTCAAAGATGAGAAAAGTGAGACTTGGAGGATCACCCATATTAGTAGTTAATAATTTATAGAGACAACTTTTATACATAATTATGCTGACTCCAAGGCCTATATTCTTTCCTCTGTTCTTCATACTGATGGACATGTTTTTGAAATTTTTTTTTCATTTTAATTGTACCTATCTTGGTAGTGTTTCTTTTTTTTCCCCTTCAAACCAAGCAGCAATTTTAAAAAGTCTCTAAATTCAAATTTTGCTCAGATATATCACAACAGATGTTTAATAGCACTCTATTCCATATATTCTAAATTTAAGTGTTAGCAGGAAAAAATGGAGAAAGTTATCCTATCTAACAAAAGAATAATATGCAAATTAGACATCACTCTGTCACAAAGATGGCCACCCTTATGGTCACAAGATGGCAGTGCCTGTAGCCACATCCTGTCTTAAAAAGAGTGATATGCAAATTAGGTGTCACTTCATCACAAAGATGGCCACCCCCATAGCCTCAAGATGGCAGCGCCCATGGCCACAAGATGTCAGCATCTATCCAGCTCAGCCCAGCCACTGAAGTGGTCAGGCCTGCTAGCCAGGCAGGTTGTAGGGGAGGCAGGGGGCCCAAGGGGCGGAATAGGAAATCAGAGGGGCCTGGGGGTCCCCTGCCCAGGTCAGAGGCTTCAGGCTTGGGCAAGGGTGGAGCCAGTGATTGGAGAGGGCAGGGATAGAGCCAGTGATTGGAGGGGTATGAGGGTGTCCTACCCAGGCATAAGGCTTGGGCCAGAGGCCTCAGGCATGGGCAGAGGTGGACCCTGCGATTACAGGGGTCTGGGCACTGGTGGAGCCAGCAAAGCAAGGGTCTGGGGGTCCTGTGGCCAGGCCTACAGCCTTGGCCAGAGGTTACAGGCCTGGGCAGGAGTGGAGTTGGGATTGGAGGGGCAGGGGTAAGCCAGTGATCAGAGTGAACTACAGAGGAAACACCTTTTCTTATTGCTCATTGGCTAAGCTCCCTGTATGCCACTGGTAATATTCTTAGTAACTTGGGTAATAAGAATCCAAAAAGGCATCTAGGGTTTTCCACCACACTCCTGGAGAAAAAAAATGAAGGTCCACTGCTAGAGGGCTAAGAAATGTCATATCCTGCCCTAGCCAGTTTGGCTCTGTGCATAATGCCTCAGCCTGCTGACTGCAGGGTCTGGGTTCAATACTGACCAAGGGCATGTACCTAGGTTGCAGGCTCCTCCCTGGCTGGGGCCCAGGTCAGGGATTATGCAGGAAGCAACCAATCAAAGTGTTCCTCTCACTTTGATGTTTCTGTTTTTCCCTTCTCTTCCAAATTCTTTAAAAATCAATGGAAACATATCCTCAGGTGGGGATGAAAAAAAAAGAAAGAAATGTCATATCCTATGAAAGGCACATCTTGAAAATGCCTAAAGAAAGTTGTCATTTTTTCATGGTGAAGGGACTGGAGTCAGTGTTGATGAAAACACCTTGGTGGCTGTTGGTGACTGGCAGTGGGTGTAGCAGTGGGATGATGGGGCTGGTGGCTTCTCCTGATTAACCCGGTTGCCTTCCACAAAGGGAGGCCAGACTGTGGCTGAGGCCCACTCCTTAAGAAGAGCAGGGAGCAGGCCTAAGCCATCAGTAGGACATCCCCTGAGGGATCCCAATATGTAAGAGTGGGCAGGCTGGGCCAAGGACCCCCCCCCCACACCCCAGTGCATGAATTTTGTGCACCGGGCCCCTAGTCATAGTATATTTAGCAATGAAGAAGCCTCAGAAAATAGGCCCTCATTAATAATAAAGGTTCCCTTTCACTTAAGTGTTTTAAACTCAAAAGGTATTTTTGTGGCTTCTGATTTTAATTCAAGAACAAGAACATCCTGTAGGATGACTACATTTCAAAAATTAAAAGAATCTTCAGAAATAAACAACATTAAAACTGAAGGCATAAAATACCAGTGATTTTGGAACTGAGATTATGCACCAGATCCTTTGCCCTTTCAACAACAGAGAATATGTACCTGTACGTACTTTCACTAAAATCCTTTGAGTTCTCTAATGTACCTCTTTGACTCCACTATTGAATGTTTTTGTCTTGATCCTGTGTTGTATGAGAGTAGAACTATGTATTTTCTACATTTTAACCAGATTACACACATTCTCTGGGATAGCTGCAATGCTGATTGCTAGCTATTTTACTGCTAAAATAAAGTATTTGAATTAGGTATTTCCATCATTTTTTGTACCTTTCCCTTACTGCCTATACAAATACAACTCTCAAATTACATTTGTTTCTCACTTCTTTCCCTAGCTTCACACACATGCCCTTCAATGTGTCTATATTGCACAAACTATAACACCTTTCAACTCAGCACATGAAAAACATGAAGTCATCACCTGTTTACCAGATGTGCCATCATTCATATATTCCCCATCTTATTCCCTAAAGCTCTGCCACTGCAGTGCTTGGCTTTGGCTCCATAGTGCACACACAGTACATTTAGTGTATTACTGATGGGCAAAGCTCTGAAGTTAAGAGGATTAATTAGGATAAAACTTGAAATGCCCAAAGCTAACACCAATTCCATGGGTCAGCAAAAATGCTCTGAAAACCTTTCATTTGAGGTGGAAACAGCCTCTCAGATATATTCTTTTTCTACCTCTGGAATTCTCCGAGTCATCAGGAGTCTGCCTGAAAGAGTAAAGAGAGAAACTACACATAAGCATTTTTGTTGTTTTTATTCTTAATAGTCTTAGATTTATGTGTTCCTTTCTCCTTAAAGGACCTCATTATTATGCGTAAGTATCCATTGTCCTCAAGATTCCCAGAGATGTTCAGACCTTTGGTGTATTGCTTTTTTCTCTATCATGGAAATACATTATTTTAATAGATAACTACTTATTTATATATGCAATTAGCGCTATTTCAAGACTGCAAAACTGAAGTTCAGTGAAATTAAGTACATTTGCCTAGATTGCTTACCTAGTAAAAGATGACTCCCAAAATAATTCCAATGACCAAGCTTTATCCTTTATCCTTTTACAGACTACCTTTCAAAGGTTAACAATCTGTTTGGAGATGCAACAGGTACATAGTGGCCACAAATGTAGCTTTTTCATGTATCATAGCTCATCTGTTATATATTTACCTGTGTTTCCCATTACCTATAGAACACAGGGCATAAAATTCATAATGCTCTAGATATACTAAAAGAATAGAGACATCATGTCCTTTCAAACAGATTAGGGAAAATTCTTATAGCAAATGTAACATAAAAAACCTTGGGCCCTGTAGAATGGCTAAGATATAAACACACATAAGAAGGTAACTTAGGAGAGAAATATATTACAGAAGTAATAGAGCATGAGAAACTACAGAAAAATTTATGATTGTGATTAAGAAATGAGAAAAAAAAGAGTTTACACTGTAATAACTATCAATGCAGTAAAATGGCAAGAAGGCTAACAGTTTGAGATCATACCAAATTTTGATTTTAATTGCAAGCCAAAGAATATGTATTTGACTTGATAGATAACTAATGTCCGTTAGAAATTTTGTCAGATTCTAACATGACTAGTGGTTAAAAAAACAAAATTATTTCATAGGTGATCTGGGACAAAATTTATTTTATTATCTAATATAAGAAAAGAGTAATATGCAAATTGACCCTCACTCCAAGACACCTAAGCCACGCCCACCAGCCCATCAGAGTGGCTATATGCAAATTAACCCAGCCAAGATGGCGGCCAGCAGCCATGGAACTGGAATAAGCAGGAGGCTTCCATTAGGCTGGCTGGGCCTCTGATCAAAGCAACAATGTTTCAATTTTAGAAGATAAATAAACCCCAGAAACCTGATTCTAGCCAGCCTCACTGGGATGTTAGGTCAATGGGAGCTGTGGGCAGACTGAGCTGGAATAAGTAGGAGGCTTGCCCCAGTGATAGAGGAAGCTAAGGTTCCTGTCTGCCCAGGCCGGCTATGGCCTCTGCTCACAGCAACAAAGTTTTAGTTATAGAAGATAAACAAACCTCAGTTACTTGCTTCCCACCTTGGGCTCAAGGAAGTGCTGGGAGCCTGGATTGTCAGGGGCAACCTGACCTGGGCTCTGGTTAAATCAACAAAGTTTCAACTTTAGAAGTTAAATAAATCCCAGCCAGTCTCACTGCAAACAGCCATCAGCCCCTCATCCAGGCTGGCCAGGCATGCCAGCAGGTAGACATCCCCCGAGGGGTCCCAGACTGTGCAAGGGCACAGGTCAGGCTGAGGGACCCCCCGAGTGCACAAATTTTTGTGCACCGGGCCCCTAGTATAATATAATATTTTACTTTTTCTGGCAGTGATCAATATTCCTGGTAAAATAATCAGGGTAATTTTCTAATTTCAGAATTTTTCTGACTTCTCTTGTAAGAAGTGAGACTGCTAAGAGCCTGATGAATTTTTGGTAGAGTTGTATACAATTTGGTATTGCTTATCTTATGATTTCTTTTTCCCTATGAATGGTCTCTACTAAGATGATATATTTGAATTTGCTTTTTCTAAAACTTCCTCTCTTACAGCATATTTGAAATATAATTTTATCATCTGATTATAATTAATTTGCCTGAGAAGATCCTTGAGGAAGAGTGAGAGGCAGGAAGAGAGATAGGGAGGAGATAGACAGAGACAGAAATTTGATGAACATTTGCATAGAAGTGAGATTTGCAGCCACTGCAAGTAGGCCATGTCACAGAACTTTGAGGAAGGTCCGCATTTTGGAGAAAATACATGGAAGTGAAGTTAGCCAAAGTGACAGAGATGAGCAGAGAGAATTAGAAGGAGAATCAGGCAAACATAGCATTTAAAAATATACATTAAGACTTATATACTTATTTTTCCTATAGTTTCCAAGGGAAACTTGGCTATCAAAATTTAATGTATCTTTGCAGATAGTATTTCCCACTTTTGAGAAAGAAGAAGCTTTTTTTTTTTTGGTGATTATGTGTTCATATGCAGGAATATGTGCATTGTATGGGGAAAATACTTTGATAATCAAAATGACTGTCTACAGGTAAGATGAAAGTATTTTTTGACACTCTTGTTATTACAGTTACATTATGATAGAGGCTTATCAACCTAAGACTTTTTTTTCTTTTTTCTCAGCATTCATTAATAAAACTGCACTTATGTAATGCATCGTAGGAAAACTGTCCTTCTCAATCAATATAAGAATAGGTTAAAAATCCATAATCATTGGTAATCTCTTTATAAAGAATGGTAGTAGAACTAACTGTCCAACCAGGAGTGCTGAGTAACACTGATTCTATCTGCATTTGGAGGGGGATTGACTGCATTTCACTGATAAGAGGCTGGGGAAATGGCACCTGAATTTGAAGGTTAATAGTGGAGAACAGGGGAGGTTGCAAGTATCGAGGGCTGCGACAGAGGGAATGCCTACAGAGACCATTTGCAACAATGCAGTGTCAAACAGTCACCAACACAAGACAGAAGCCAGGATAACTTACCAGCCAGAAGGAATAAAAACCAAATCCTGCTCACCCAAAGGCTACAAGGCGACAAATGCCAAGCTCTTTCCTTAGTGAGTGCTGCTGTCATCTACCAAATAGGCTCTCTCCTGGCAAGGACAGCAGGTTACAGCTCTCAGTTACTGCTTAGGAAATGACCTGTCAGCAAGGCATCTCTGGACACAAGAACAAGATTATCGTCCCAAGTTCTGCCAGGCAAAAGACCCAGTCGTCTGAGGAACTGGTAATATGGAATATAGTGAATTTTTATTAATATTATCTCTCACTATCTCTTTTGTTAATAGGAAATATTATGGAGGTGGCAATAACATTTTGTCCTATTTGGCTGTTTCCTTTTAAATCTTACTTAATGCAGGGGATTTATTTCTAACTTATCTAATAAAAGAGAAACATGCAAATTGACACCACCTCCACTATGCCCAAGCCATGCCCAAAAGCCAATCAGAGTGACCATATGCAAATTAACCCAACTAAGATGACGGCTGGCAGCCATGGAGCTAGAGCAAGCAGGAGGCTTGGTTGCCCCAGTGATAGAGGAAGCCAAGCTTCCCACCTGCCCTGGCCGACTGTGACCTCCATTCAAGTCAACAAAGTTTCAATTATAGAAGATAAATAAATCCCAGATACCTGATTCCAGCCAGCCTCACTGGTAGCTTGGGTCACTGGGGACTTTGGCCAGTCTGCAAACAGCCATCAGCCCCTCACCCAGGATCACCAAATCGTCATGGGGTGAGGGTCCCCATTGGAGGGCTTGGCCAACCTGCAAACAGCTATCAGCCCCTCACCCAGGATGACCAGGCACTTCAGCAGGACCCCCAACCATGAAGGAAATGTGGCCAGCCTGAAAATGGCTCTCAGCCCCTCACTCAGGCTGGCCAGTCACTGCTACAGGAGCCCCCTCTCTGAAGGGGTTGTGGCCAGCCTAAAAATGGCCCTCAGCCCTTCACCCAGGCTGGCCACACACTCCAGCAGGACCCCCACCCTGATCCAGGACACCCTTCAAGGCAAACCAGCCAGCCCCCACCAAGCCACCAGGCCTCTCTCCTATATAATAAAAGGGTAATATGCAAATTGACCCTAACAGCAGAATGACTGGGGATGACTGGTCACTATGATACACACTGACCACAGGGTGTAGACACTCAATGCAGGAGCTGCCTCCTTGTGGTCAGTGCACTCCCACAGGGGGAGCTTTGCTCAGCCACAAGCCAGGCTAATGGCTGCCAGTACAGCAGTGGTGGTGGGAGCCTCTCCCACCTCTTCAGCAGCTCTAAGGATGTCAGACTACAGCTTAGGCCTGCTGCCACTGGCAGGACATCCCCTGAGGGCTTCTGGCTGCCAGAGGGATATCTGACTGCCAACTTAGATCTGATCCCTTAGGGAGCGGGCCTAAGCCAGCAGCTGGACATCCCCCCTAAGCCAGCAGCTGGACATCCCCTGAGGGGTCCCAGATTGCAAGAGGGCACAGTCTGGGCTGAGTGTACAAATTTTTGTGCACTAGGCCTCTTGTCTAATCTAATAAAAGAGTAATATGCAAATCAACTATCACTCCGAGAAACCTAAGTTGTGCCCACTAGCCAAGCCATGCCCACCAGCCAATCAGAGTGGCTGCATGCAAATTAACCCAGCCAAGGTGGAGGCTGGCAGCTACAGAGCTAGAGCAAACAGAAGAGTTGCACCAGCAATGGAGTTAAGAATGCCTGCCTAGGCCTGCCAGGGCTCTGCTCAAGGCAACTATGTTTCAATTATAGAAGCCATGGAGCTGAAGCAAACAGGAGGCTTTGTTGCCTGACTAGGCCTCCACTGAAGGCAACAAAGTTTCAATTATAGAAGATAAGTAAACCCCAGGAACCTGATTCCAGACAGCTTTGCTGGACATTGGGTCAATGGGAGCTGTGGGTAGCCTGAAAATGGCCCTCAGCCCCTCACCCAGGCTAGCCACACTCCCATGGGGTGAGGGTTCCCACTTGGGGGCTTGGCCAGCCTGCAAACAGCCATCAGCCCCTCATCCAGGCTGGCCAGGCATGCCAGCAGGTGGACATCCCCCAAGGGGTCCCAGACTGCGAGAGGGCACAGACTGGGCTGAAGGACCCCCAAGTGCACAAAATTTTGTGCACCGGGTCCCTAGTATATAAATAATAAGTAAAGAATGACTATGTTCAATGATTAACCATAATCAACAATGATTTACCCCTCCCATTTTCTGTTTTGTACTTCAATCAAAATGGAATAAACACAGATAAGTTTCAAATCCACTAAGAGTATATTTGTTTTATGTAGTGGGGAAATTAGCTCATTATTAAAACAGATTTTTAAAGATTTATAGGAAGAGTCAAGCAGACAAAATTGCCCATTCAGGATATTTCATTTATTTTATGGGATAAAGTTAAACAATATGATTTCTATTATACGTTCTCAGCTGTTACTCAAATTGATTACAACCATAAAGGAATTTCAAATTCTGATTCATCACCTTGTTAAATGACTATGAAGTCTTGTAAACAAACAAACAAAAAATACTCTGCTTCCTCTTCCTAGTACTAAATTCACTCGGCAAGATCTCTTAAAAATGGTCACAATATTTTGTTTGTCCCAAAATGTGTTTTAATAATAGCTACAGTTGAAACAAAGAAAGAACTAAGCGTGCTCATTGATTTTAGAAACTAGACGGAATTGCATAATGCTTATAATCCAAGGGAGGATTATCTGTATGGATTTCAAAATAGATCCTACCTCCCAAAATGTTGTGACAGTTTAGAAAATGTTGGTTAAGTGTCATGCATTCCTACCAGCTTTTAAAAGTCACAGTCCAAGAGTTTTTGAAAACTTAATTAGCAAACAACAAATAGAAAAGTAGAACTACTCAGGGTGCAATACAAAACAACCACCACAAACACACACATTTAAAAAAAGGCTGGAAGTTTCCTCAAAAAGTTACAAATAGAACTGCTATTTGACCCAGTAATCCCACTTCTAGGAATATCTCCCAAGAAACCAGAAACACCAATCAGAAAGGGTATATGCATCCCTATGTTCATAGCAACACAATTTACCATAGCTAAGATTTGGAAACAGCCTAAGTGTCCATCAGCAGATGAATAGATTAGAAAACTGTGATACATCTACACAGTGGAATACGATGCTGCTGCAAAAAAGAATGAATTCTTACCATTTGCAGCAGCATGGATGGAACTGGAGAGCATTATGCTAAGTGAAAGAAGGCAATCAGAGAAAGATAAATATCACATGATCTCACTCATAAGTGGGATATAATGATCAACATAATTTGATGAACAAGAATAGATCCACAGACAAATGGTGGGGCAGGGGTGGAGGGGTTAGAGAGCAACCAAAGGATTTGTACGCATGTACATTAGCATAACCAATGGACAAAGACACTGGGGCGGTGGGGGCTTGTCCGGGGTGGGAATGTTTGGGGAGCGGGGGTCAATTGGGGGAAAAGGAGACTTACGTAAACATTTAGACAGTAAAAAAAAAACAGTACTGGAAGTGTTAATTTGAAATCAGAGAAAGAACCAGGCATGTCTTTCTTGCTCCACTGAAAATCCATGCCAAAAATACTAATGAGTGTCTTTTTCATGTCTACTTTCTTTAAGAAACTATGGCTCTCAGTTTTGTTTGCTGGGTACAAAACTCAAAGGATTACATCATTTCAGTGAACTGAAAACATTAAGGAAATACAACGTGCAAGCAGTCAGAGCCTACGAAATTACACAAGAAAGACAAGCAGGCAACAGATGTGGGGGTGGAGCAGATCTAGTCCCATGAACACATGAGGGAAGAAAAACAGGACCACTCTTTTTAGATAAACCTGTGGAATAGAACACAACTGGAGATCACATATGTAAAGTACTTTAAAAAGAACATTTATCAAGACATAAGCCAGAAAATAATAGCAGCAACTCAAGGGAAAGATAAGATTTGGATAACAGAACATCTGCCAATATTGAGGCATATATTGTAGCTGTTTGACATGCACTTAAGAGCAGGGATTTAGATAATAAAATATTTACTGTGATATGTTCGCTATTTTTAAGATGAGATTAAACATGGGAGTGAAAAATTAAGGTTCTATAACTTCATGAGCTAGGATTTATGATATATGAAGAAAACTATGAGTTGTTGTGGGTTCTTTTCATAAAACAGACACCTGTTGAAACCTTAGAAATGCAAAAGGGTCTTATGAAACATAAGAAGGGCGAGGGATATATTCAACAGCGTTATTTAGGGCTAGTGTTTTTTGTTTCCTTTAATTATTTCACCAAGTGAATGATAATGATTCTGCTGACATACAATTATTTCAGTGTCAGCTGTTAGGTACACTCTCCATCATGATTGCCTACAAAGGGACAGAAAGCTCAGAGGTGACATTCAGAGAGGGCATTGCTCTAAAATCTGACTTTAAGATTATAACATCCCAAAGAATCAATAGGCATTTTTCTGTTGAAACCAGTCACCATTTTCTGTGAGAGGTTTTAGCAAGAAGGAAATTAAGGATGAGTTGCAAACAACCATGTGTTCAAGGGGAGTGCCAGATTCATGTGATGAAGGCACTGTGTTATCCAGCCTCCTGTCATGTTTACAAGAGGTCCAGATTCAAGGATGCTGAACAAATGAGAAGAGAAAAAGAAAAATATTATGTACCCACAAATCGTAAGAAATAAACATAATAAAATGAGAAATAAGGAAAATAAAAATTAGAATATCACAATTATAATTGCTATTGAGGAATGCTAAAATTAGTTGGGAAAACATAAAGAGAAACAGGCTATTTGCATGGCATCAGAATACAGCCCCCCCCCTCATATTTATTAAATAGCATGATGCAAAGCCTTTGATTTGTCAGGCTTCAAGAAGTGAAACTTTATTTCCCTTCCCTTGAGTGTGAGCTGGACTTGATAACTCATGTCTAATGAACAGAGCATGTAGAAGGGAGAGCAGTAGTTTTATAGTGGAGAAACATGATGTGTACTATCTTATCCAAATGAGTGAGATCAACTTTACCTGTTGCAACTCGGATTGGTATCATAGACTCCTAAATGAGGTGATAATAATGGTACTTTACATGTGTGGTATTCTTCCCCAAAAGCCAAAATCTGCCCCTGCCCCCATCTTATCATAAAAACTTTGGAATACCCAAAATATTTGATCAGTGCACTTTAAAAGTAACAAAATGAGGCATATATTAGAAAAAAAAGATCAATAATTAATAAACTAAGCTTCCATTTTAGGAAACCATAAAAGAAAAATTAAATGCAAAATAAGTAGAAGAAAATAATAAAAATTAGAGAAGAAATCAATGAAATTCTAAAAAAGGAAATTGAAGAAAATCAATGAAACCAAAAGCTGCCATACAGTTGGCCAATAGACATAGGAAAAGATGTTCAACACTAATCAGAGAAATGCAAATTGAAACCACAATGAGACATCATCTCACACCTGTCAGAATGGTCATCATCAAAAAAAATTAACAAACAATAAGTATTGGGAAAGATGTGGAGAAAAGGAAAGACTCATGCACTTTTGGTAGAGTATGCAATTGGTGCAGCCATTACGGAGAACAGTATGAAGTTCCCTCAGAAAGTTAAAAACAGAGCTACCATATAACCCAGCATTCCTACTTCTGAGTACTTATCCAAAGAAATTCAAAACACTAATCCAAAAAGATATATGCATCCCTATGCTCATTGCAGCATTTTTTACAATAGCCAAAATATGGAAGCATGTAGGTGTCCATCAATAGAAGATGTGGTACATGTACACACTGGGATAATACTTAGCCATAAAGAAGAATGATATTGCCTCTTAAATCTGCACAAATGCCCTATGGCCCAGACTTTTGCTCCTAAATATGTATTCTAGAAAACATTTGCACCAGAAAAAATGTTCATTGCAGCTTACGCATAATAGAAGAAAAGGAAGAGAGATCTTAATAACCCATGTTCCTCAGCAGCATAATAAATATTTATATAATGAACTAATGCATCTGTGTTTTGAAAACAAAATGTGAAAGAAAAGCAAGTTGAAGGTAACAAAAAATTTTGATCCTAAAATAGAATGTGGAAGTATATCCATACACACACGCACTACTTGCATATAGAGCACAAACACACTTAAGTATTATACTACTTTAAATGCATACAATTATAAGAACATGTATTAAAATGATCAACACAAAATTCAGGCCAGTGATCATCTCTGAGAGGAGAGGTCATACAATAAGTGTAAATACAGATATTTGTTTAATTTATTATTAGTATTAGGCAATATATATGTTATGTTTAATCTGGTGAGTGAGATATACTGCATATTTCTCCACAGTAAAAAACAAAAATTTCAGTTGTCTGACCTTTTTGGGGTGCTCACCAACCCTTCCCCCCCCACTTCTGCCTCTTCCTGGTTCTTGTCTGTTCTGACAGCCTGATCCTCACCTCCTTCCTCCTATCTGAGACCTACTTTAAGGTAACCAAGTTAGTTTACCTTGCTTATATTCAAGTATCCCCACTGAAACACAACATAAAAATAACATTTCACCTTAAAGAATGACAAATATTATCCCCCTAGGTATTTAACTATCATTGATTTTATTTCATGCATGTTATTAATTCTCAAGTGCTTTTGCAGATTTCTATAAAAATATTCTGTAAGAAAACACAAATGATGATAATATATTCACACAAAGATAGAAAAAAGAACAAGGTGAAGCAAATAGTCAACCATTTTTCTCAAGTGGATTACACATTAGTCCAATTATCCTTATAAGTCCTCTATGGTGCTCCTCCTATCAGAGAATATAAGTTAAAGTTTCCTTAAGCCAAAGGTAACTATCACAAAGAATTAACTGGGGAAAAAATATGTGACTTTTCATTATGATGGAACCTTACGCTTTCCTACAGCTTTCATAGCAGAAGTCTTGGGTCTATTCAACAGTCCACTTCAGCAGCGACATGTAAGGAACCCAAGCCCAGGTAGGTTAAAAGATTCGTCCAAATTGATAGAGCAGTGACAACTCTAACACTGAAGTGACACATTCAGAGGGAACTGTCTTCATCCTAAGAGGGACAATTTACATGAAACACCTGGTAAAGGGATGAACACACAGTTCATGCTTCATGATAAAGGTCAATTCTCTCTTCTATCCCCTCCATTTTTGCCCCGTTTATCAGTTTCATGAAGCTGATGGATCTGAGCTATAGATGCCAAGTCTCAACAATAATGTGGAGTTGACAGTATCCCAAAAATCACACTGTGGCTCTTCCTACCCTGCCTCAACCAAATGTATTTTTTGCTAATGTGTCACTTGTCAGTTAGCTATCACTATACTTAGAATTTCACATGATCCCACATTCCAAATAAAAAATAAAAATACCTATCTAGAGGGTTAGGGAAACTCCACATTTTAAGCAATACAGACACACAGTGTCGATACTTGATTTTTCCCCTCAGCTTCCATCTGGTATCACACATAGCGGACAGACCACAAAACTGGCCATAAGCCACCTGGATTTTGTTTTCTATGATTTGACCTTCAGCAAATCATGTAATTTCTCTGAACCTCAGCCTCCTTATCTAAAAAGAGAAGTAGTTTAACTAGATATTCAGTAAGGTCCCTTCTTGTTTTAAGCCTTTTTTTCCCCCTTTTTTAACTATCAAAAATCTACAGTTTCTTCTGATTATTGCCAATATGAAAAGGCAAACGACAGCGTCAGCCACTAGTGTTTCTCATTAATGCACTTCAGGCGACAGCACAGACAGGCTTAGTGACTCAGTGGTGGTGCCGATTAAAATTTATAGTCACACGGCGTCTATTGCTTTTCTACTGAACCACACTACCTCATAGAGACTCCATTTCATGATGCAGCAAGATTTAAGGGGGAAAACCCCATGATTTTGATGTATGCAAGGATGAAAATGGAAGACACTGCTGTAAAATCATCTCATCATAACGCCTGCTGAGTGTTTACATGGCTGTGAAGAATGTGTACATGTATGGTGTTGCCTAACAGATGGAGATATTTGGTTCAAAGGATTATGGTGATATTTTAAAAGAAAGTACAGACTGTTACCAATATGCATACAAAGGTGCATTGAAATAGTCCTTGCTAATAAAACTTCTAAAGGTTCATAGACACTTTTTTTTTATTCCAGGGACTTTGTATTGAAAGGATTTAAGTGATGAGCTTAAAACACACGGCTAAAAAATAATGTTAATTGAAGTCAACCTTAGCTATTTTGAGACCCCAAATTACTAAAAAGTATATATATTTCTTGATAATGGGTACTGACCATGTATCCTTCAGGCACAGTTATAAGCATTTGTCATGTATTAATTCATGTAAGCCTCACTACACTGCTCTAATTACTAGAATTACTACTGAAGTAATTACTACTCCTCAGCCCAGTTTACACATGAAGAAACAGATGACTAAAGTTATATAACCAGGATGGGAAGAACTGGAAGCAAGAATGGTGTCTGACACTATGACCATCTTTCTGTATGTAAAATAGCCATGTTAATTAATGACTATTCTACATGTGGTTCTTACTTGCTCATGGAGTACACATTGAAATATCCACTCTTCTGTGAGATAAAATAAAATTTAATAGCTAAAATTTTATCATTATACTATCTCAAAAATTTTATATATCAGTTTTTTTTTTTAATATAAAGTTAACTATTTTAAATGGAGGTATCCTGAAGCTTTAAAAATCAGGCTTGTTTCACAAATTAGAACAAGTAAATTTTTGGCCATGGTTCTACAAATGCATTTATTGTATGATATTGTAACTTTATCTTAAAATACATAAGCTGTTCCAATCATTTCCAAGACTTATTAAATCAGAGATAGCACTTGATATCTTAAATCCTGATTTATTTTCCCGTTAACTTGTTTCTTAAACTGACAAAGCCATATTTTACTTTGATATAGAATGAAAATAAATTGTCTATTGTTGATTTCCATTTACAAACTCTGACACTTGTCCAAAGTTCATAAAAATCTCAGACACTGTATTCTATTGGTCTGAACGCCCGAGTTTCCTTTTTAGTTTATTTTCTGCGAATTCAGTTTGTGACACTGCCTGGAGCATATCCTTCGCTAATACACAAATGGAAACATTAGTTTCCAAAATAAGGCTCATGAGCTGAGACTGAGCTTCCTTGTCAAATGCAGCAGGAAATGCAGGCTGCTGCTCACTGCCACTAAGCAGTCCCTGGCTGCCGGGTTACCTGTTCTCTGCCCAGCGCTGCTGCCTGAGACACACCTGAAACAGGGGGTGAGAGGGTCACCCAGCCACCTCCTGCTGTGCAGGACTGGTCTCATTTGAGCATGGTTTTCACTGCAGCGAATGTCTAAATTATACCTTTGTTTATACTGTAGGTGGCAGGATTTTTATGCTTTAAACGTCTCACTGTGTAACTCTGTATTTCCTAGCAAATAAAATATTGAGGTGCCTCATCCATCAAATCATGTTTTATAAAAATGTTCAAATGGTTCCAGAAAGGATGGTCAGGCCTTGAAGGTGGGTGTTTTTTTTCTTTTTTTTTCTTTTTGATCTTATAAACTGAAACACAGTATTTAAAAAGATTTTTTAAATATGTTTTTACTGATTTTTAGAGAGAGGGAGAGGGAGAGACAGAATATCAATGAGAGAGAAATATCATGAACCAGCTGCCTCCTGCACACCCCCTACTGGGGCTAGAGCCACAGTCCCGGCATGTGCCTGGGCAGGGAATCGAACAGGGGACCCTTTGATTCATAGATCAACACTAAACCACTGAGCAACACTGGCCAGACTGACAAACAGTATTTGATCTTATCATTCATTATATGTTTTAATGTTTTCTCTTTATGCTATATATTCTGCAATGTCAATTTTATCCCATTTAAAAAAATTATTCAGTAAATTGAAAGTGATAATTATAGAAAACTCTTAAGAACAGAATTCACTCCTGTTGAAGGTTTTTAAATGGCTGCATCTTCATGAATCAATTATTCTAAATAACTTTACTTCAAAGACTATTCATTTAGGTATATTTATCTCTCAAAGAGTGTCATTTTAGCCAGTAACAATTGAAAAAAATAGCAATTTAAAAATGCAAAACAAGAATTTGCTATATCTTTTTAAGCTTATAAAACTGTGACTCTTAAAATCCTTATTTAGACCTCCAATAGTATAAAACACTGCCATTTATATTTTTGTGACATTTGTAAATATAGGATGGGTCAAAAGTAGGTTTACAGTTGTTTGCATGGAAGTAATACAATAATTAATAAACAATAATACAAGAAGAAACTGTTTTCTGTACTCAGAATTATAAACCTACTCTTGCCATACCCTGTATTTATGTGTATATGTAAAATCACCATTTTCTCAGTCTATATTAAGACATGTTTATCATTTGTCTTTTTAAAAGAAAATCATGTCAGTGATGGTATTTTTTTTTTTTTTTGGCTAGCCTTTGCAAGGACTAGTTTGCTTATATTTTCAACCTCTACAAAAAGTCATGTTTGTTATATATTTCAAATGTACTAAGACAAAATTAATCAGAGTGGCATGAAGTTCATCAAAATACTTTGGTTTTCTAAAGTCACATATGCTTTTCTTTAATAACCATTATTTGCTATATTCACAGGAAATAGCAAACTACCTGAAAGTTAAACAGCTCAAATAGTTTAACATTCTATTTCAACCTCTTTACAGTTCTACTTGACTCATGCTGTCAACTAACCTAAAGAGAAATCTCTGTGCAAACCCCTGCTCTTGCCAACAATAAGATGGTTATCACTCACAGCTGCTTCAGAACCACAAATATCTATTTTGCCTAAATGTGCTCATGTAGGCATTTTAAAGAGAATTTTAGCTTTTTATTTAGGTGTAAGTTATAAATACTTTTGAATTTAAAAAAAAGGGAACTAGAAGTCTGCTCTACTGACATTTGAAATTCAAAACATTGCCCTGTTTGAAATAACTCTCTCTCTCTCTCACCCACCCACAATACTAATAACCTTTTTGCTGATGGAGCTCAAGATCTGTCATTAAGACTAGTTCCCAAGCTTAAATAGATGGAAAAATTAGGGACCAAAAAAATCTAATATAATTTCAATAGACTATAGACTATCTAAAAATAATGCAATTATTTTTCCTCTTGCAGAATCAGATCTTAAACATAGTATTTTTATGAGTTTACAACTTTCCAGTCTATAAAGTATTTACATAGAGTGTCATCTGAGTTTCACCATCTATGATTTAGGCATAAAGTTGTCATTCCCATTTAACAGAGCAGAAGAAATCTGAGGGCTACAAAGATTGATTTGCTCAACATCATACATACTGAATCCAGTCTTCTAATTCTAACTTTAGTTCAGTATCTTACCACTATCTATCTCTATATCCTGAGCTAGTTTTCTAAATTGTTTTCCTTTGAGCAATGATGTGTGTTAATTTCCCTGGAAAACTGGGTACTTTCCACCATGTATATCTTTAAAATGTGGCATGGACCCTGACTGGTTTGGCTCAGTGGATAGAGCATTGGCCTGCGGACTGAAGGGTCCCAGGTTTGATTCTGGTCAAGGGCATGTACCTTGGTTGCAGGCACATCCCCAGTAGGGGGTGTGCAGGAGGCGGCTGATCGATGTTTCTCTCTCATTGATGTTTCTAACTCTCTATCCCTCTCCCTTCCTCCCTGTAAAAAAATAAATAAAATAAAATATATTTTAAAAAAATAAAATAAAATGTGGCATGGTTTCCTTAGAAATCAGTTCTATGGTAAATTCAGTTTCTAAAATATTCCATTATGTGTTCATCATGGCCTCTCCTACCATGGCCTGAAGAAAGCAACACACAAAGTAAACATTTATGCCCAGCTATTCTGGGGCCTATTCCAGTTGGCAATAACACTGAATGATGTTTAACTCTCTCTTGCAGAACTGGCATTGATTTACTTTTTCTTAGATTATTGTCCCAAATGTAATGATATTCCACATCCCATCACAGAGTAGGCACTGCATATCCCAGCATCATGAGCATGAAGTAAGGGCATGCCCACCTTCTGCAGAAGATTTCATGTGCAGATACACAGAGAAGGCTGATGTTCTTCAAATCTTGTAGAGCAGAGGTTAGTTAGGGACTGAGAACCCAAATGCATAGGTAGTTGCCTTCAAAATGTTCTCGGTTAAAAGAAAGGTAAATATCGAAGAGTCTATTGCTCTTATTGTCATTTAGGTTTAAGTATTTTCCTCTATGACAAGTGGCACTCTGGAAGACGGCATGGGTAGCGTCACGTCCAGTTGCAAGGCAAACCTGCACAGTGCAGTTTCTAACACCTTTGCGGCCAATACCTCAGCTTTGGGATGTACTACTCAGAGCAGGAATCATAGGATGAAACCATCTGCCGCTATCAGGTGCTTTGGCTCAGCCACCCACATGCAGAACACATGGCAGTGATCCCAGAGGCCATAAGAACAAGAATACCCAACAGCAGTAGCACAGCACTTCATGACCCGTTCAGGACTTTGAAAGCTCTAGCAGAACCCCACTCTGGGCTTGACGTGTATTCAACTTGCAGTGGTGACATACATCTGTAGGTTAGGCACATAACAATGCCAGGAGTTTCAGTGTTAGACTCAGGAAGACCACATACATGGAAATTCCTACACCAGGCCCTGCATGCATGGGGTTCTTAAGAGTTGGAGAAGTACCAAGGAAAAGTCATTCTTTCCCTTTGTTCTCCAATAATTAGATGAGGACATTTAACCTCTCCCAAACCCTACGCCTTATTTAGGTATATACGAAGAGTTTTAAAAGCCATACTTTATGTACTAAGTTTTAATTGTGGGTAGCTGACTTGCCACTTGATTAATAGAAGTGGAAGCATAGTTGAATATAGCTTAATGTTATACTTATGTAAAACTTATAGTTATAACAAAGCTGCTATATATCACTGTTTAGGGCATGCTTAAGAGCTTTTGTATAGATGATAATAAGCCATATATAGGCCATTTTAATAATGGTTGTAATTATAATTATTTTCATCTAATTAATTCAAATGAATTTTTCTGTCTTCTTAATTCTCTAGTATCTATAAAGTCTCTGTTTAATAATCATAATACACTCTCCTGATTTACTTTCTTACAGGATTCATCTCCCTTCCCATGCCTCAGCCTCATTCAGTAAAAGGCTAAATTCCCAAATCCTAAAATTTCCTACATAAGACTATGTGGGTAAGCCCGGGGCAGCATATCCTCACCCTGTCTATAACACCTGTTTCAGAGATCTTTGAGCAACATTTATAGAAGCTCTGTGACTCCCATTCCAACATAGAAATATGTGTGTACATATGTGTGTGTAAATACGTGAGCGGTGGTGACTATGTAACCTTAGAAACTCTGAGCCTGTGGATGGCAGGTCCTTTACATAGCCACCATTGCTTGGTATGTATGCGAAGGAATGGATAAGAATTGGTGTTACAGGAGTACAGAGGGAAAGGGGAAGCTCAGATGTATTACTTTCTGATGTCCCTAGAGACAGGCTTTTACCAAGAAGGACTTTAACATGAGATCACACAAACACCAAGTTTACCGTTCTCAGATGGAAGAGGCACGAGGAAAGAGGGAGCGCACCTTCCATCTGCTCAGTTTAAAACAGTAAAATCTGCCATTGATGAAGCTCTTACTATGGGCTGCACACGACTATAAAGCTCTGCATAGCATATTCCACTTAATTCTGACGGGAAGTCTGTGGTCATTATCTCTGAAGCTCAGATCTTGTAGAGCAGATGATTAGTTAAGAAGCTCAGAGAAGATTCAAACCACGCCGGTTCAAGATTAGATGGATGGTTAGTGGCAGGTCTGCCTGATTTTTAATTCTAAGATTTGCTCCCATTTCATGGGGCTTTGGGGGTGGGTTAAATGAAAGTTGCCAAGGAACTTAGAATAATTCCCAGAGTCTCACCATTGCACACCTGCCCTGCCAACATCATCTCTCTTACTCAAGTGTGCAGCAATCACATTGATCTTACTGCCAGGTTCAAACACTGGGAGACAAGCCCTTTTGCCCGAAGACCTTGTCACTTGTTGGTCCCTCTGCCTAGAGTGCTCCTTTCTCAACTAGTCCAGTGTCTGTTTCCTTTCCGTTTTAAATCTTAGCTCAAATGTTATCAACTCCGAGACCTTCCCTGGCCAGCCTACCTAAAGCCCTTATGAAACAGCATGGGTAATGAATCATTCATTTGATTACTTATTATTTGTCTCCTTTACAAGCCTTGGTCGGTGAGGATAGATACAGCTCTACCTCCAGAATCTGAAAAAAATATTGACATAAGGTCATTCAATATATAGGCGAACGGATGAATACAACCAAAAGGCTCATTTAGAGTCTGGCATTCATTGTAGTCGTTACATCTTAATCACCTCCAGTCTGTAATCTCTACAAGGAAGCTAACAGAGGTCAGAAAAATCATGAATAATCAAATGATTTCCCCTTGTCTACAATGTGTGATTTGTTAAAACGAGACGTGCTCAGATTTTTGTCCTTTAATTCTTGAGTGTGAGTTTCAAGCAAACACTCTCATCTCCTGGTCCCAGATTTTAGATTTAAAGAGGGATTTAAGAGAGAAAACACACACACACACATACACACACACACTCTCTCTCTATGTATGTTCTAATCCCAGGGAGAGCACTGAGCACAGGAGTATAGGTGCCTCTCAGAATGGTGATGATGTCATGGAAAATAGGGTTCAGTGTTGCCAAATATTTTTGTTGTTGTTGCTTAAGACATTTTTATTGATTTCAGAGAAGAGAGGAGAGGGAGGTAGAAACATCAATGATGAGAGAGAATCATCGATTGGCTGCCTCCTACACACCCCACACTGGGGATTGAGCCTGCAACCTGGGCATGGGTCCTGACCAGGAATCAAACCATGATCTCCTGCTTCATAGGTCGACAGTCAACCACTGAGCAACACTGGCTAAAATGACAGGCTAGAAATTAGGTTTTGTGCACAATGTTTCTGATTCTAGGTAGTAAAAACTAGTTTTGAAATGTTGCAACATCTTATGTAAAAAAATTTATAGAGCTATGCTCTCACTAACCACCAATGATTTTGCTAATAATCATTATCTGATATCATTTTTTCCTTCTTCTGTACCCTCAAGGAGGTGCTCTTAAACTGTAGAGGAAAAATAAACTAATTCAAATATACTTTGGACAAGATCTCAATTTCCTCCAGTTAGTACAGGCTTTTCAATAAGTTTCTCAATTTCTCTGAGATTCAATTTCTCATAAAAGTTGAGATGTTGATTGAAAAGAATAGGGTAAAACTTTCTCACAGTGAATAAAACCTCAAAAATAATTTATTATATATAAAAGCAACTAGTATTCAAACTGTCTTTTTCAGGATTAAAAAAAAAGTATTGACATCAAACAATATTTGTACATAAATTCCAAAACAATTTTGGCAGTTCTTGGATAAAAATAAGAATTAAAAACTGTAAAACTCCAATTTTAAAAGTCATATTGTAATCAAGCATCTGCTCTTGCTCTGAATCATGTATGTCTGTGCAAAAATGAGGCCCCTTTACAAAGAGAAAGATAGCAACAGTTCTTAGGGAGATACTTACAAGAGGGAGTGTGCCGCTTTTCCACTTTTGCATAAACTGTACTTTCATCTCAAGAGGATATGGGAAGAATTTTAAAAAGGAAATGTCAAGTTTTTTCCAAGGTAATTAACAGTGTGCACTGTGGAGATGTATTGGTATATTTTCGGAAAATAGTGTATTGCTCTATTTTTTCTTCATTAGAAAGAAGTAATTTCTCTCTAAACTATACATCATTTTAAAGTAAATGACAGATTGATGAGTATTTTAGGAATCCCAATCCTAAATTACCCCTTCTGATGACTATCATTGAAAGAAGGTATCCTCCCATCCTTTTCATTTTAGTAACAACAGCTCCATGATATTAGGCACAAAATATGGGCAGAGTTACACAAGGGGTTTGTATTCCTGCCTCAAATTTCCCCAACAACCATGTAAGGCAGGTTGTTGGACATAGAAAGTCTCAAAGGAGTTTAATGGCAAATCTGTATTTGAACAAACTTAGAGAAAAGAGAGAGAGAAAGAGAAAGAGGGGGAGGGAGGGAGGGAGGGAGGGAGGGAGGGAGGGAGGGAGAGAGAGAGAGAGAGAGAGAGAGAGAGAGAGAGAGAGAGAGAGAGAATGCACAGGTGCATGCAGACATGTATTTAAGTTGATAATAATTAAAGCTGTGTGTATAAATAACTTGTTAATTATTTCTGTCATTTCATATATATGCCATAAAGCTTATTACCAACCTGCTTAAATCTCAGACCAAATATTATAGTATAGAGTGAGGTTGATAGAAGGCAACTTGTTAAGGATTTCTTATTAGCTTACATTCTGACCTACAGAGAAAATCATGCCATAATGTCTTGCCCTCAAAACAAAGATTATTTTTCTAAGTACAAGAAAAGCTAAAGCCCATACTCCAAAAAACATGGTAAAAGTCTAAAACATAAAAGCAAATAAATGATGTCCTTAAGCCAGTCTTTGAAAATATTTTAAAATCACTCACCCTTTTGTTCCCTTCATTTTATTATAATCTATTTAACTTTAACTACTCAATTCAGATTTCAATTATCCAATCAACAAATAACTACTTTTAAAAGATTGCATACAAATTTACTTCATGGTATGGATTGCCAAAATTTAAGGTGACCAGATGTCCCGCTTTTGGCGGGACAGTCCCACTTTTTAACAATTTGTCCCGCGTCCTGTGGCATTTTAAAAAAGTCCCGATTTTTGGAAAGAGACATATGTACTACTCTTTATAATATTTTAAGAAGTAATAATAATAATAATAATAATAATAATAAAGAACCCTCCCAGTCAATTGTGTCCCGCTTTACCAGTGTTAAAATCTGGTCACCTTACAAAATCTGAAATTCTCTCAAGAAGTGGTGACTACATAATAAACTAATTACATATAACCTTTACTTAAACCAAATTAAATAGCAGAATGATTAGTAATCTTAAAAGTAGTATCGGTATAGAAAAAAGCTTATAAAATGCATGCATTATTAAAAGTACAGAGTTCAAGTTTGAATTACTCTCAAAATATAACTTTCTTTTTTTCAGACTTCATATTTATGGAGCAGTAAAATTTTATCAATGTTGCCTAATGACCAGTTTGACAATGAAATGGAATTTGCACACCAAATTTCATGTTTGGAAAGACTACATTCGACACATTGGTTTTAAAAAAGAAAAATATGCTTCTAAGACATTTTCAACATTTCAATATTTGTTGTCTAGCACATGCCTTTGCATATTGTTTTTTCTCAAGGTAAATCCATGGTTTGTCAAGTTTTGTCAGGTTCAGTGACTGTTCATTGTACACCTTTTTGTTAGAGATACTTGTAAGCATTGTTGAATTCCATTTTAATTCACTTTAGCTTCCATCTGCCAAGGTTATGAAAATGATCTCAAAACCTCCCAACAATTTTCACTGAATAAAGCAAAAGAAAATGGTATTTAATTACATACACTAATAGGTTCTTCCTTTATTTCAGAAAGTTTGATAGTAATTAAACACATTCCTGGAACTATAAGGGTCGTGCACTAAGAGAAACACAAAAGAGGTAGAAGCATTATGAAAAGTCGTTGGAAATACTTGGAAGATGTTAAACTCACCAAAATCCCTTTCTCAGCGTGGAGGCTGTTGTTTCTTTCGCCCACAAAGCTCCTTTGCAGCTGAAACGGTGGGATATCAGGACCTTATATTGCCCTTTGCTCCTGGAACCAAGTCAACTCCAACTTGGAATCAGCTGAGTAAGGTCATTTGCACGTGTACTTTGCTGAGTTAAACAATAATAATTATAGCATACACGTGTGTGGGTGTGCATGCGCGTGTGCAAGCATGCTAATTTGGATGTGTTATTTTCCTCTAAAAATAATGCAAACTCCGTATTCTTGGTGGTCAATAATGATCTCTACATCTATGTGTGGGTTTTTAAGTTCAGTGCACCTGTCTTTCTCTGTAGCCTGCCCTCATGATCGGTTGAAACCAATTAGTCTAGTCTCCTCATTTTCATCAGATGGCTCCCAGCTGTCCTCTGTGTACTTCAAGCTTCCTCTCTGAGCTCCATAGGCCATATATTTCCCCCCACTTTCAAACTACTCTATCCATGTGAATTCTTATTTCCATATTTCTAATTCTTCCCTAATCTCCAAAAACTACTGTAAACAGCTTCTCCTCCCAAAATGTATCCATGCTTAGAAGTAATCTCATCCTCTGAGGGCTTCTCAAACTTTCACATGCATTTGTGAATGTTCTTTGGAACTTATTATATGCAAATGTCGGCCTCCATTGCTGGGTATTTGGTGAAATGATGCATGCAATCCAATAACATATTTTGAAAACAAATCGATAGCTTAAAACTTCTCTGAGTCCCACTGGTATTTTGGCCTCACATCATTGCACCTAAAAGGAAGAACTGTTTGTCTTTTTTTTTTTTTTTTTTTT
>PVJC01002326.1:0-20987 GCA_004026665.1 Murina feae | reverse complement strand
CACACAAGCTGATGCTCTATCCACTGAGCCAAAGCAGCTAGGGCAGAACTGTTTTGCTTAGTTCAATATACCCTCTCCTTTAACTTGCAATCTCTGTGTCCTTGAGTTACTCCTGAGAAAAAGAAAAAGAAAAAAAAAAAAAAAAAGAGGCAACAAATGCTTAACATATTGGGTTCTTTAAAGATCACTTCTGGGTTTGAAGATAAAGCCACTTTTCAGGAGTGTGGAATCGGCAAGTTGTGTGGCTTTTCTAAGCCTTGGATAGCTCAAATGTAAAATGGGGATAATAATTTCATATTTTAGAGTTCTATTCTTTACTGATGTTTTCATGTGGGAGCTTCACTCTGAGAAGAAAAGCTAATAAAGTAATATTCCCTACACAGTACTTACTGATTCAATATTCATTCTCCTCTGTACTATCAGAGCTCCAAAAGCACATAGAAGCAACATACCCAGCTAAAATCTATACACCATGCAACCTTCTAGCTAGAGGTGACCATGTGTCATTGGCCAATGAGATGATGCATGTGAAAATCATCAAGAAGAGATGCTCAATAACTTGTTATATGGAATGAGGGTGGTATGGCTGCTGCTCAGATAGATAGTTTGCTTTTACCATTTTGCTCTTTTCCCCCTTCCATATGGCCTGGAATTTAAACATGACTATTTGGGCAGCCATATTTTAAGTTATAGGGGAACTCCAAAAAAATCACAGCATGCTTTACTCTGATATATATATATATATATATATATATATATATATATATATATATATATATTTCATAGAGGAAGGGAAAGGGAGAGAGAGAGAGAGAATCATTAATGATGAGAATCATTGATCAGCTGCCTTCTGCATGCCCCCTACTGGGGTCCCAGCCCCAAACTGAGGCATGTGGCCTGATCGGAAATCAAACCTTCACCCCCTGGTTGATAGGTCAATGCTCAACCACTGAGCCACACCAGCTGAGCTACTGTGATATTTTAATGCCATCAACCATCTATTTTCAAATTTATTGTAATGAGAAAAAATAAACCAGTACATTAAGTCACTGTTTTGACAATGTCAGTAATAATATTCAAGTGCATTTTCTAATAGAAAAACCTCTTCTACCCCTATTCCTACTGATCAAAGAAAGAGAGTATGAGTATATACCTATTTATAAGAATGAGGAATCCTATATAATAAAAGGCTAACATGCAAATCGATCAAACAGCGGAACAACCAGTTGCTATGATGCATAATGACCACCAGGGGCATACATTCAATGCGGGAGCTGCCCTCTAGTGGTCAGTGTGCTCCCACAGTGGGAGCACCACTCATTCAGAAGCCAGGCTCAAGGCTGGCGAGCACAGAGGCTGGGGTGGGAGCCTCTCCTATCTCCGCAGAAGCACTAAGGATGTCTGACTGCCAGCTTAGACCCACTCTCTGCAGGGAGGGGGCCTAAGCCATCATTCAGACATCCTCCAAGGGCTCCCAGACTGTGAGAGGGCACAGGCCGGGCTGAGGGACCACTCCCACGAAGTGCAGAGAGTTCGTGTACTGGGCCTCTAGTGGTATATAAACACATCACCTAGTTTCTCTTCTCTGCTTTGTGAGAACAAATGTTCAGCCTGTGACTGTAGCTGTGTGGGTGAGTTTAATTTTGAGAAGATCCTATTAAGAAGGCCATTATGAGTCAAGTTGATTCATGGGAGTCATTGCATACTCCAATTCAAATGCCAACACTAAAGCTGGCATTTTGACCCATCATCAACCCGACATCATACCCACCTTATGGGGTTGTTGTGAGGCTTAAGGAAGCATTGACTATAAAATGTCTAATCTAGCACTTAATGTATAAGTATTAGCTATCATGATCATCCTTTTTGCCATTGGCATTATAAAGATCCTTTTTACTGGTGAGTAGCAGTTGTCTTCCTACTGGCTTTAGCCTTCATTTTAATTCCCCCAAGTCTCTTTCTAATTGTGATCTTCGATTTGCTTTATCCTGCACTATTCATGCACTTCTTTTTCTTGTTTGCTTGATTCTATTTTTTTCTGCTTCTAACCTGTTGGTGCATCCAGCCTTTAGGTATGTACCTAAGCTTCAAATAGTCTTTAAGTAATATGTAGTAAAGTGACTAAAACAAAACAGGCATTCAAGCAGTGAAACAAAAGGGGGAGAGTTTTTCTAAATATACGTTTTTATTGATTTTTAGAGAGCTAGGAACGGAGAAGGATAGAGAGGTAGAAACCTTGATAAGAGAGAAGTATCATTGATTGACTGCCTCCTGTATACCCCCTACTGAGAACTGAACCTGGGCATGTGCCCTGACCAGAAAACAAACCAGTGACCTTTTGGTTTATGGTTTGATGCTCAACCATTGAGCAACATCAGCTGGGCAAAGGGGAGAGTTTTAAGTGCTGGGCTGAGAGAATGGAATAGTGGAGGATATTAGTCAATGTAATTAGGCCATCTGTGTTTGCTAATTGGTTATGATTAAAGAGGCCTCTACCTCCTCACTGAGGGAGGGAGAGAGGCATGCTATCTTTCTTGATGATTACATTTCATAGAGATAGTTCCCAGGTCCTTAAGAAAGGCATTCCTGGGTTGTAAAACTGTCTGAAGGCTGTGAGAAAATGTGTACTTCAGAGGGCCAGAAACGATTTACAATGACAAGTTTTCTAACGTAAATGCACAAATTAAAGGGAGGGCAAGGGTCTGAAGTCAGGAGGAACTCTGTCCAGAGTTGAGTCAAGCTGAGAGGAATGTTAATATTGTCGGGGTCACTTACGCTGAGTGGCTCATCTCACTGGAGGGAGGACTCCTGAGGGAACTGTGAGAGAGCAGGAAGCTGCTTTCTAAAACTCAAGTCTGCCACAGCCCCAGTAGCAGTCTGGCATGAGCTCTCCAAATCCCCGCTCCTGTCTTATCACTTCCATCTCCTGAAGTCCAAGCCCTCACATTGTCATTCCAAAACAACCCACCATAATTACCTAACTGAAGCCAGACAGGAACACACAAAAGCCATAATGTAGTTGGCAAGGAGTGCCTGATAACTTCTGCTCTCAAAACGACAGCACAGCCTGTGAGATGAGACCACAGGACTGGGTTTCTTATAATATTGTTAATGTATCTTTTTCATGATGTGTGAGGTAAAAACAATTCCAACAGCGGTAAGACCAAAATAAAGCTAATATCTCTGTAAATTAAACTGCCACACTTAGCATCTGTTCTTTCAATTTAAACCACATGTATGTTATCATCAAATGTTACATTTAAGATCTTTTTCAATGTGTTGTCTGTGTGTTCAATGTGTGCACAACACACTCGGAGAAGCCTTCATGTACCCTGATGCATGCTGCTTCCATCAGTCTACCTTCAGTGTGTTTTGATTAGTTCATTATCATTATTTTAAACCAGATTTGGGGATTAAGAGAAATGAAGAAGAAACTGAGCAGAGCCCTTATCTGACCAGTTCACATTATTGGAGACATGGGAATAATTATATTTTATAAAATGTTTTCTAACTCAGAAATTCGGAGCTGCTATAATTTTACAAATCAAACATTGGAGGCACTTTCTGGACGTAGTCATGGGGAGGGTAGCCCTAACTAGCACATGGAAGCTTTTCTCAGCCATGGAGAGAGGTAATATTTGGAAGAAGTGAGGTAGCTGGATTTGTGGGGCACTATACCGGGGAGGAGGAAGCTGCACAGAGAAAGAGCTTCATAAATCTCCAAGCAAGACCCCTTGAGTCTTTGGGGATTGAAAACAAACATTAAAATAGGAATAGGCATCCAAAAGTCAGGAGTATATATGCACTTATAGTAATCAGGAGCAAGTGTAGTCCCTCAGCTACAAGCATGTTGGTGGTTGTGTTTTTGTTTGAGTTTGTTTTGTTTGAATTTAGTATTGACAGTTTTGCTTTCTGTATATCAATGAATAGGAAAAAAAAAAAAAAACCATGCTGACCACCTTCTATGTGCAAAAATTGGAATGTCAGAAATAATTCTGTCATTTCAAAGGATATACAATTCTATATAATAAAAGCATAATATGCAAATTGACCAAACGGCAGAAAGACTGGTCACTATGATGTGTACTGACCACCAGGAGGGCAGACACTCAACGCAGGAGCTGCCCCCTGGTGGTCAGTACACTCCCACAGGGGGAGAGCTATTCAGCCAGAAGTCAGGCTCAGCTGGCAAGCCCAGCAGAGGTGGTGGGAGCCTCTCCTGCCTCCACTGCAGGTGGGAGATAAGGAGCTAGGGGTCCTGGAGTGTAAGAGGGATGTCCACCTGCCAGCTTAGGCCCAATACCCCCAGGTATTGGGCCTAAGCTGGCAGGCAGACATGATAGGGCATAGGCCAGGCTGAGGGAACCCACCCCCACTCCCACCCCACAGTGCACAAATCTCATGCACCCAGCCTCTAGGAGAAAATAGGAATAAAGATGAGTTGTTAATGTTTAGTCTGTAGAAAAACAATGTCTTTTTTTAATAACTGTCTTCAATGAAGATAATAAAAAATTGTTCTAAGGAAGATTTTCACCTGCCCCGCATCTACTTTGCAAGCAAATATGAATACAATGAGTTCATTCAGTTCCAGGGATAATGAATGACTTCTTAACTCTGAGATGTTTAGCCACAAAATCCACCAGAGCGTGTCCAAATGGGGTCCTTCTACTAGAGATCATTAATTCCCAAGTCTGACTACAATCTGTTTGAGATATTTATATGCTCATTTTTAAAAAATGAGACACCAGTATAGTTGGGTAGAACAAAAGGGCAATGCAACGTCTATTGTTGAAGATTTTCAGATTGAAGTTCTCATTTTAGTCGAAGAGAGGGACTTAACAGCCCAAATCCCACTCAGTCATGCATGAGAAGAGTCACTCTTACAAAATGTCTGGAGAAGCCGATTACTCCATTTTAAATGCCTTCATTGTTTAAAATAATTGATTCAGATTTTGGAGAACTAAGTTAGAATTTTGTAAAATGAAAAACCTCAATTCAACTAATCAAAATATAGAGTGGCCTCTATAAGTTAAAAAGTAATACTAGGATATGAAGAACTATATTGCAATTCACAGTGCTTTACCATGCAATACAGAATGATTTAAAAGACCTTTTCAACATTTAGAAGAGACTGTTGCCAATGGACGAAATGGGTAAAATAAAAGAAATTGATACTTGATCAGCCCATTATTTTTCACTATTTTCTTACTTGGTGCTCATCTTTTCTTAAGTACATTCTTCACCGAAATAACCAACAGGAGTTTCTCACAAGGCAGGTGATGCTAGCTTACATCTCAGCTTCCCTACAACTTGGCTTCCATCTGTGAGTTTGGTATAAAGGGCAAATTCATAGCTAAAGAGTGTACTAAATAATGTAGTAAATATTCTCTTCAGAATTCAATTCGCAGAAAAATACAGGGGTATAAAGCACTAATCATACATAAAGTTAATGTAAGTAACTCGAATGTAGCTTAAATTATAGGAACACAGCACATCGAAGGATTGAAAGTATAAATTATCACTATGAATAAAAACTAACTGTAACAGTCATTAGTTGATATGTATCTTGAATTAATAGAGATATATCTACTTTAAATTTAGATGTAGGGGACTGTTAAATTTATTTTATGTATGTGCATATTCTTAGTCTCTATTATCTCCCTTTTGGCTAAAAATATTATTTTACTCTTTGGTTCATTCAATGAATAAGTTTACAAAATAGAATTATTTTCAACATGTGTATTTCGATTCATAGAGAAAAGATATGTGGGCAGAGAGTTCTTTAGATTTTAATTCTGTCCTAATTACTAATATATGCAAATACGTAGAAAAGTTTAGTTACACAGTTAGGCAGCTAATTGTGTTGAAAATACAATTGCACGCTCACAAAGATCATCATGCCTGTAGGGTGTACACTCCTGTTTCAGAACTATTTTAGGTCCTCAGGCACTTCAGCCACCTCTTCACTCTCAGAAAACAAAGTCAAAATCCAACCAACCAGCACCGATCTCAAAACAACAAAGCTGAATGTGATTGCAAAGTAACGGTAAGGAATTAAAAGTTTAAAGGCTAGCCATTGTAAATGTGACAAACAGAAAGGCTCCTGACATCAGTTCTCTATGTACACAGTGAATAATGGCTTTACATAAGGAAATGATGTTCTTCCCAGTAGGAAAACACCCACTGCATGCCCTAAGCTTGATGAGAAAATTTACTTCCTATTCTCATTCTTTGCTAAAAAAAACAAAACACACACACACACACACACAAACCACAAAAAAAAATCAACAACAACAAAAAAAACCAACCAACATCAACAATGCATGGCACATTTAAAATGTGACCCTGAAATCACAACTGTTTATCTAATACCCATGCTAAAATAGACATATTAAAATGTTGCAAATCTAAAGAATTTAAGACCATTCTTCAAAGGCCAGAAAGAAACCTGAAATTTCTCTACACATGTGGCATATTCTTAATAATCTGGTTCAAACCTTGCATTCTAGAGTCAATTATCTTGTCAATTTTCCTTTAAAAATATTTTCTCTAATCTTATTCAACCTTTTGAAAATTCTCAAGTGCAACACTTAGGACACTATATTGAAATTGAAATTTTTTTTCTTTGTGCATATTGATGTTTTAAAAAAAGGTGAAGAGAATTGTGTTTAGTTTTTAAATTGAAATTAGCTAAAAACTTTATCAAGAAGAATTTGCTACATTTACATTTTTATGCATCAATTTATAAGTGCTATGTTTTTTGTTTTTTTTCATTTTATTGTTTCTCTTGGTGGTTCTGATCACCAATTCCAGTGCTGGGAAAATGAGGGCTTTCCCCACACCACCACCAAGTCATTCTTAGCAGCTGGATGTTGGAAATTCAATTCCATTTGATCACTGTCCACCTGGAGATAACATCAGATGTCCTAGGTGAAGGGCTTCATCCCACAAGACTGTCCCCACTTCAGAATCCAAACACAAGTCCAAGTTGTCACCAGTGCCCCAGACCAACGGGCTATCACACAGAGAGGTTCCCACAACTCCACCTTGGATTTAATTAATTGGCTACAACAGTTCCCAGGACTTGGAGAAACATTTGACTTACTAGATTTAATTTTTATAACTCACGAAGAGCCTGATGGGAGATGCTTAGGGCAAGGTATGGGGTCAGGGTAGGGAGCTGCCAGAGCCTCTCCAGGCACCACTTTCTCCACAGCTGCAGGCCTTCACCAGCCTGGAAGCTCCCCAAGCCCAGTCCTTTGGAGTTTGTGTGGAGGCTTCATTAAGTGGGCAGGATTGATTAATCCTTGGCCTTTGGCAGATGAACTCAATCTTCAGCCCCCCTCCCTTCCCTGGAGGTTAGGGGTGAAGGAAACTGAAGATTCCAAATCTAATCACACTTTGGTTCTCCTGGCAAGCTCCTCATCCTTAGGTTACCTAGAGGCTTTCCAAACATAACAAAAGACATCTTTATGGCCCTTACCACAGGAAACTCCAAGTGCTTTCAGAGCTGTGAGCCAGAAATCATGGATGGAGACCAAATATAAATGAGAAATATAAGTTGATCATCTGAATAACCAAATACATCTTTTTTATAAGTCACACTACTATCACAGTTACCTTGCACTGTAAGATTTCCCATCCAAAAGCACTTCTGATCACAAAAATGTTTCATAATTTTGACCCGTTATTCCTGGTTTGGTTATTATCAATCAGTTTATGAAAGAGATCCCATAGGTCAGGAAAGATTTGAAAATGTGGAAAAGGAGACAGTTCCGATAAGAGCATATCAAGAGTAGGAGTTTAAGATCACGTTCGCTGCCAGCCATTCGCCCAACATTGGCATTGCACGTGTCAATGGAATTTCAAGTGTGATCTCTCCCAGCAGATATGCATCTGAGGGATGAAGGTCAATAATGATAGCAATAGTTTCTTTGTAAGCCTACTAGGAGTTGGAGAGTATACTGAGTGCTTTCAACATACTCCTTTTACTCTTTATAATAAACTTGTGAAATAAGTGCTTTTATTCCCCTTGTATTAATGACAAGCCAAGGCTTAGATCATTTTCCCAAGTTATAAAGCTAGTAAGTAGTAAAGCTGTCACCAAACCTAAGACCATGTGCCCAATGCTTCAAAAGGCCAAAACTCAAATCATCAGAGTTTGGAGTAAGGGAAGTTTATTGATTTAGATGGCACCAACTGAGAAGCCAGGAGACCTAGTTTTCAAATCCATCTTGCTTGACATAATTAAGTGAAGCTAACACATGAAACATGTCATTCTTTTTAAAAATATGTTTGTGTTGATTTTAGAGAGAGAGTAAGGGAAAGGGACAGAAAAACATAGATGAGAAGTGGTGACCTCTGGGTTCATGGGATGATGCTCAACGAACTGAGCCACACTAACCAGAGTGAAACACATGCATTCTTCATATATATACATATATATATATATATATATATATATATATATATATATATATATAAAATGTTTCAGAGAGGAAGGGAAAGGGAGAGAGAGATAAAAACATCAATAATGAGAGAGAATCATTGATGGGCTGCTTCTTGCACACCCTTTACTGGGGATCAAGCCCACAGCCTGGGCTTATGCCCTGACTGGTAATCAAATTGTGACCTTCTGGTTCATAGGTCAGTGCTCAACCACTGAGCAACACTGGCCAGGCAAAAAAAAAGCATTATTAAATAGTTATTAATTGAGAGCAACTAACTCATAGGAAACTCAATAAGAAATAAGAAGTAAAACAGAAACTATTAAGAAAATAATATTTTTTAAATTACATTAATTTTAAAGCTAGTGACAAAAGTGGTACTGGTATAATCAATATTTAAATCAAACTAATTTCTATATTACAAATACAAAACTGATTGTTATATATAAGAAACCTTTTATCAAGTCAGTACGGATCTTTGATTTACCAATTTTGATTTTCTCTTTTGACAAGATAAAGATAAAAATTGGAAAACAGAAAGAAAGATAAGCTAAAATGAAAACATAGATGAAGGCAGTAAGGAAAGATAACTAAACTCAGTCAAGATAATCTTGTCCTGCTTGGTTTCTTAATGCCAGAATTCCCGTTATCTTACAGATAACGCCATAAGCAACTTCCTGTTAGATGAGTGCAATTTAACATCCCAACTCTTATCTTTTTCTCTAGTGAAAAGGGAATTTAAAATAGCAGTGCTTGGGAAAGTCAGAATCTATTTAATCTTATAGCTAGTCCAGCTCTGGTTTTAGGTCAATTCCGGTAACTAAACTTCTGGTTTACCTGTGAGATTAATGTATCACTTTATACTTGATTTCAGTTACTTGGATTCTTCATTATCAGAGTTCTATGGTGGAACTCTTATTCATTACATTGGTCCTTTGCTGGATCTGCCTTTAAGTCCTAGAATCTCATCCTTGAAATATAGCAACAATGGCCAAAGCCTTGCAGACATCTCTCATGCTGATTGCCCACTTGACTTCATAGTTAATATTACAAGCACCGATAAGCCAATGATGATGCATACCTATTACTTATCCATGATATACGTGTGGGTCTTGGTTGACACTAAGTGCTTGCATAAATTGCCACCTATTATGTGTCACCACATGCTCAAGAAACACAACTTCCCTTGCATGAATGGCTTTCTTAACTTATAATAGGGGTGAGGAGTGTCAGAGCCCCAGGGGCATATAAGACTCACGGAATCATTTGGTCTGGCCCTGCTAAGGCCTTTGGGGTGTGTTAATTAAATGTTTGATAAAATATAGCAAGCTAATTTTTAAGTTGATGGTTTGTATGGCCAGTGAATGATGTTATAAATATCCAAATGTTATAAATATCCAAAAGGTTCCCTACCCCCGACATAACATTGGTTGTTATATCTGTTTTTCCAAACACAAAGATTTAATAGCATCCAAAAAGCCATGTCTAGTAAAAAATTTCAACTCCATTAGGGGATTTTCCCATTGCAGATAACCATTCCATGTCTGGCCAGTTCCAGAGATAAAATTGAGATCCAGAGAAACTGAGTGGCCCTGGGCACACACAGCAAGTCCCTTATATAATTACACCGAGAAACTTATCATCTCTAGACTCTAAATTTTCCAACCTTCTCTACAATGTATTTTTTAAATATATGATTTTATTGATTTTAGAGAGAGAGGAAGGGACAGAGAGAGAGAGAGAAACATTAGTGAAAGAGAGAAATATCATTAGGCTGCCTCCCTCTACTAGGGATCAAGCCCCAAACCCAGACATCTGACCTTAATGGAAATAGAACCAGTCACCTCTCAGTGCATACAATGATCCTCAACCAACTGAACCATACCAGCCAGGGTTACAATGTATTTTTTCAAAATTTTGCTTTTATTGTTTAAAATATTACAAAGAGTAGTACATATGTCTCATTTCTCCCCCTTTGACCTTCCCCCGACCTCCCCTACCCCCACCCCCAGTGTCTTGTGTCCGTTGGTTATGCTTATATGCATGCATACAAGTCTTTTGCTTGATATTTTTAGTAGCATATTGGAGCTAATGCTAACAGGAATCAACTTAGGAAATAGACCTTTGCCATCAAAATGGACTCCAGATATGTTTATAATGGGCAAGTGGAAAAACATTAAATGCCATTGAGTATGACTTTTGAGTCCTCCCAGAGTCTTAGCTGTTCTCATAGTTATTGTCAAGGATGTTTTTCTGAAACAAACATGCTCATTGATGAGTTAAAAATAGATGAAACAAGACAGTAAAACCAGTCTCCTTTGAGGAAATAGCAAACATCTCAGCAACCATCAAACTCCTTATGCCCTCATTTTAGTATATTATACTATCAAAACTGTATACATCCTGAAAGTTTACTAAATGCAAATAAAGTCATCTAGTTGCAACATTGTAACTTGAGATAATAAAGGACTTAAAAATAAATTCTGTGGAAGCAAAACATGATATTTTTTGATGTCAAAGGCTACTTTGACTAAGCTCATTTCAAGTGCTAACATCAGCAAAATTAAACTATTAAAGTTACAAAAAAAACCTCAGTATTGTTATGTCTAAGAAGAAAGAGGGCTAATTTGATATTCATATGCCTGCTAGGCTGTATATCTTAAATCTGTGGCTCATCAGTAGTTATTATTAAAGTTGGCAGAAAGAAAAGACATAGAAAATTGCATATATAGACTTCTCTTTATGCAAAATGTTTGAGGTCAGCTTCCTTTTTGAGTGGCAAATAAAATCTTAGAATACAGACGTGAACACACATACATTAAAATGCATCATTACTTTTGCCTTTACCTTTTCATACTTGTCTTTGCTATCATGCATGGTTAAATGAACTTCATAAATTAACATTCTAATAGAAAAATAAATATTTTCTATATCCTATTTAAGTGTATGGAATTGGGTGACTACATTGTAAAAATGATATCAATAATACACAAACCCTCAAAAACAGTTTTAGAGAAATGTAACCATGGCCACTGAGTCTGAGTGCTGGTCAGCAGGTTGTTGCGTACCACCGGTAGTATGCTCTGAGGGAGAAAAATATGTGCAAAGTGATGAAAAGTTTTCAGAAATCATATCAGATTGATACATCTATCACTTCATGATGAAGGCATCAGATTTATGTGTATGTAGATTTTATGTATGTGTGTTTTATATGTAATTATGTTACATATATTAATATAAAACAATGTTTTCCCAAAATAATGAGCTCAAGGTATGAGGAGAGGTTTATAACTCACCCAAGAACACACACATTTCAATGGCAGAGCCAAGATTCTAATTGCTATCTATCTAATTCTTAGGTACATGGGCTAGTTCTCATCGAGGTCCTAGATTACACCGGCAGCAAATTTTAATAATCTTAAACTGTGCTTAGTATGTAATATTCAGCAATATTTCTAGACTAAAACAATGAAATGCACCATTTTTGATGGTTGGGATCATGTCTTCACTACTGTTCCCTTAAAGCCCAGACAAATGGCACACATTTGTCACTTAATACAAATAGTAAGTAAATAAACAAGCAAATGAAAAATGCATTAATTTATTCAGAAAATTGTCTGTATCCATGGGTTATGCATATATGAAGTTTTTTGGTTAATCTCTTCCCACCCACCCACCCTCCCCAGCCTTCCCTTTGAGGTTCCACAATCTGTTCCATGCTTCTGTGTCTCTGGATCTATTCTGTTCATCACTTTATTTTGTTCATTACATTCCACATGAGTGAGGTCATGTGATATTTGTCTTTCTCTGACTGGCTTATTTCATTTAGCATAATACTCTCCAGGTTTCACCAGGGTAAGAGATCTTCATCCGTTATTGCTGCATGGTGTAAATTTACCACAGCTTTTTTATGCACTCATCTACTGATGGGCATTTGAGTTGTTTCCAGATCTTAGCTATTATAAATAGTGCTGCTATGAACATAGGGGTACATCCATTATTTTTTATTGGTGTTTCGGGTTTCTTAGGATATATTCCTAGAAGTAGGATCACTGCAGACATTTTTAAGCTCATAAAATCTCTAGATAGTTCAAATCCATAATTAATGTAAAAATGGGACAGGATAGGGAAGATAATTTCTATGTAAGAAAATATTACTATCTTCCAAAGATTCAATAAAACTTTAGAGAACAATGATGTTGAAAATGGACAAAATGTCAGTTGCTTACTATTATCACCAATATAGGATAGCTTCTCATATTTAACAATTTATTTTAAAACACTGATAGGCAAATAAATAGATTCTATGCTATAAATATTGGTCTTATAATTTACTAATTCCTTGATTTATCACCAAGAGAAATAGGCTACTTGAGGTACTATTTTGATACAATTTTACATCACTTATTCTTTAACTAGAGGCCCAGTGCATGAAAATCTGTGCACTTGTGGGGGTCCCTCAGCCCAGCTTGCGTCCTCTCACAGTCTGGCACCCATCAGGGGATGTCCACCTACAGGCTTAGGCCCACTCCCTGGGGAAGCAGGCCTAAGCTGGCAGTCAGACATCTCTCTGGTAGCCCAGGAGCCCTCGGGGGATGTCTGACTGCCACGGAGGCAGGAGAGGCTCCCGCTGCCACCACTGGGCTTATAGCCAATGGCCCGGCTTGTGGTTGAAGAGAGCTCCCCTGTGGGAATGCACTGACCACCAGTGGGCAGCTCCTGTGTGGAGCACATGCCCCCTGGTGGTCAGTGCATGTCATAGCGATGGGTTGTTTCTGATCATTCCACCTTTAGGGTCAATTTGCATATTATCCTTTTATTATATAGGATATCATAGATTTACTCTTTCTTCAATATCCAATAATATTTGGAAGATATTCTTGAATTATTTGTTCAATGGCCACTCAATTCCAAATAATTACAGGGATTATCTTTTGATTGTGTGCAAAGTACATCAAGAAGCTTTTCACTGTATTATTTTTACTTAATTCTTACAATAAATCTACCATGAAGTCACCATTTTACACATATGAATATTGAAGTTCAGAAAATTTAAGCACTTGTATAAAGACACTGTGGAGCAGAGTTTGAAGTCAAGAAAAGCACTCACAGTCTCCAAACTCAGTACTTTTCACTCTGTCATGTCATTCTATAAAAGTGACCTCTGTGTACTTTCATATGCTTCAAATAAGTAAATGACAAAAAAATGAAAATTCCTGCCACTGTTTAGTTACCTACAGAAACAAAAGTCAGATGCCACTACCCTCTTTTATTTTTTTAATTCTCACCTGAGAATTCTTCCATTGATTTTTAGAGAGATTTGAAAAGACAGAGAAAAATATCACTGTAAGAGAAACACATTGATTGGTTGCCTCCTGCACACATGCCAATTCAGGGCCAGGGCCGGGGAGGAACCTGCAACCAAGGTACATGCCTTGACTGGAATCGACCTGGGACCCTTAGGTCCACAGGCCAACTCTCTATCCACTGAGTCAGATTAACCAGGGCTACCACTACCTTCTTGATCTAAATAAAGTCTTCTTTCTATGGTTCTAAAACCACACAGTTGCTTTTTTTTTAAGTTTTTGATTTCTGTAGAAGGAAATGTCCTTCAGACAAATTGACCAATAGTACTGGCAAGGGACAGAGGCAATTGGTTTCAAAGCTGGTTGGTATGACCACAGCCTTCCCATATATCATCCTTCCTGGTTCTAGAATCTCCAGCATATATTAGTATTAAAATAAATGTCTCACCCTAGCTGGTTGCAGGTTTGATCCCTGGCCTTGATTGGGGCCCTTGCAAGAGGCAACCAATCAATGTGTCTCTCTCACATCGATGTTTCTCTCTGTGTGTGTCTCTCTTCCCACTCCTACTCTCTCTAATACTCAATGGGAAAAAACATCCTCAGGTTAACAAAAATAAATAAATAAAAAGAAAATAAATGTTTTCTTACCCACAAATACAGATTAAAAATGTGCTTCTTTTATGGAAACTTTAAAGAGAGAAAAATTCTAGTCCTATACTAACTACACTTAATATAATAATGAGATACTTAAGAAAATATATGCATAGTAAGCTACATGTAAATTTAAAAATACAGAAGGAGAAGGCTGCACTGGAAGAAGAGTAGGATAAAGATCAAAAAATTTTTAGTATCTTTTTTATAATATGACTTAGCCTCCATAGACTTAAGAATTTTACAACAGAGAATTTTTTTCAGGCATTTCCAACCACAAATGCTGCTGTTGAAAGAATATTGTCACTGAATAACTATGTGTGATGGGAACAAAAGCAAAATGCCAGAAGACACAATAAAGGCTTGAATGTTGTTTATAGGCAATTTGGCCTACTGTAGTGGAATTTGTGAATGGCTTCTGGAAAATCTATAGCATCATAAAAGCCCCAAAGCCATATTTCCTCTGAAAAATATTAACCAAAGGTATCAAAGATGAAAGTGCTTCTTTATATATTGACTGATGACTGACATTAAATCAGCTAGGGTGAATGGCTGACAGGCCATAGTCCGCTTTGGCATTATTCTATCATTTCATCAGAGAGGAATTTCTGTATCCTTGGAATGATTTTGAAATGATTTCCTAGCCTCTGGGAGAAAGTTGTCTTTTTCTTTTCTTTAAAAAATATGAGAAATGCCTAGTTTTGTGAAGAAACATACTCAAAAAGCTGGAAGTTTGGGAATTCATATGCCTTTAAAGAACAAAGCCGTGATTTCACTTTGGTTGGTATCATTTGGTTGAGTTCTTTGTGAAATATCTAGACTAATTGTGGAAGCCCTTTATATAATGAGCTCGGTACAATGGTAAAAAAAGGAAAACAAAAGAAAGCTTTTGAATCACATCAAAATATCCAACAGGTAAACTACAATGTTAAGTAATATTTATTTTGAAATTATAGCGTTCGGTGTTCATATTACAAAGTTGAAAAGATACTCTAATTTGTTGCAAATTAGCAAATTAAATTGCATACAAGAAGCGTAGAATATAAGGAAGTTTTATGTTTGTTCAAGGCCATTATCAAGAATCTGCCCAAGTATATGAAGATGAAAAACAAAAACAAAACAGCAAAGAATGGATTAACCATCATATTACATGCTATAGAAGAGAGAAAGTAGAATAGACAGCACAGAAAGAAATGCACGCATATATAGTCAACTGATCTTTGACAAAGAAACAAAGACAATACAAGGGAACAAAGATAATCTCTTCAACAAATGATTTTTGAATATCTGAATGTCTACATTATAAAAAAAAAGAATCTGGACCTGGAGAGTATTAAGTTATACTAAGCGAAACAAGATAGTCAGAGAAACATAAATATCGCATGATCTCACTCTTGTGGAATCTAATGAATAAAATAAACTCATGAACAAAATAGATCCAGAGACATAAAAACATGAAATAGCAGAATTGCAGATGGAAGGAAGGCATGGGTGAGTGGGAAATCATCAACCAAAGAACTTACAATCATATATTCACAACCCATGGGCACAGAGAGGGAAGGTAGTGAAGGCCTGGGGTCCGGACAGGGGCAGGCCAGAAGTCAATCGGGGGGAAAAGAGGACATAGGTAATACTTTCAACCATAAAGATTTTTTAAAAAATAAATCTAGACACAGTCTTTATATCCATCACAAAAATCAACTCAAAATAGATCGTATATCTAAATATAAAATGCAAAACAATAAATCTTATAAAAAATAACAATAGAAAACCTAGATGACCTTAGGCGTGGTAATGATATTTTAGATAGAACACCAAAGGCACAATCCATGAAGGAAATAATTGAAGAAATGGACTTTATTAAAATCAATAACTTGTCTTCTGAGAAGACAACGTGAAGAGAATGAGAAGACAAGCCACAAACTGGGAGAAAATATTTGCAAAGACACATTGAATAAGGGAATATTATCCAAAATATTTAAAAAAAATCTCTTCAAAGTCAACAGGAAAACAAATGACTCTATTTAAAAAATAGGCCTTAACAAAAACCTCACTGAAGTTATACAGTTGGCAAGTAAGCATATGAAAAATAATCCACATGGTATGTCAACATAGAAATTCAAGGTAAAACTAGGAGATACCACTACGAACATTTTAGGGTCAAAATCCAGGACACTGACAACACGAAATGCTGGTGAGAATGTGGAGTTGCAGAAACTCATTCATTGCTGGTGGGAATGCAATAGATACAGCCACTTTGAAAGACAGTTTGGCAGTTTCTTGCAATACCAAACATAGGCCCCAGCATTTGTGCTCTTGGTATTTACATAAAGGGGCTGAAAACTAACTTATGTGCATGCAAAAACCTGTGCATGGGTACGTACAGAAGCTTTACGAATAATTGCCTAAACTTGGAAGCAACAAAGATGTCCTGTAGTAAAGAAATAGATAAATAACTTGTGGTTCATCCAGACAATAAAATATTATTCAGCACTAAAATAAAATGAGTTATTAATTCACAAAAAGACATGGAGGAAACTTAAGTGCATATTACTAAGTGAAAGTAGCCAATCTCCAAAGGCTACATACTGTGATTCCAACTATATGACATTCTGGAAAAGGCAAAACTATAGAGATAGTAAAAGATCAGTGGCTGCTCAGGGTTAGGGTGAAGGAAGTGATGAACAGGCAAAGCACAAAACAATGGGGCCATAGAACTATTCTATATATTGTAAAGGAGGGTTCCTATCACTATAGATTTGTCCAAATCCATAAAATGTACAATACCAAGTGTAAACGCTAATGTAAACCATGGTCTTTGGGTGATGATGGTGTGTCAACATAGCTTATTAGATGCAACAGCATACTTGTTTAGTAGGTGATATTAATAACAGGGTGTGGCTTGGCCAGTGTGCTCAGTGACTGAGCATCAACCTGTGAACTAGGAGGTCATTGTTTGATTCTCAGTCAGATCATATGCCTGGTGGTGGGCTCAATCACCAGTAGGGGACATGCAGGAGGAAGCTGATCAATGATTATCTCTCATCATTGATGTTTCTCTCTCTTTCTCTCTCCCTTTCTCCTTCTGAAATCAATTTAAAAATAATAATAGGGTGTATGTTGGGGCAGAAAGTATATGGGAAATCTCTCTAGCTCCCCCTCATTTTTGCTGTGAAATTAAAACTGTACTTAAAAGATAACAAAAGAATTAAAATTAGTGAATAGAGAAAATAATATGAAGAAATTATCTGGTTTTAGTTCAAAGAAACAAAGTTTTGGAAATATGTAAGCCTGTGGTTAAGATTATGATGAATAGAAAGAGAATAAATATTATGTATACTACCAGAGTCTCAGGAAAAAAGAATAGAAAGAATTAAAGAAATTACATATTTGAATAGAAAATAGCTAGAAATTTTCTGAAATTTGTTAAAGACAGGAGTCACAGAAAGGCAAAATGTATACCAAGTAGTATAAATAAAAATTTAATCCGCATTCAAAGTAAGCACATCATAGTGAAATAGCAGAATGCCAAAGACAAAAGCAAAATAATCTTAAAATCACCAAGAACACCTAAAAATGAAAGACAGACTGGGAGCAGGCTCAGAAAGAAATACTGACCATTAAGTCTTTGCTCCCCATACATAATCTTTCCTCAATGCATATTGCCAAATGAAGATATAACAACTGCATCTTAGATAAAATGTGCTGGTAGAATCAATCAAACAAATGATCAATTAATCTATTTTTTATTAGTCCTAGTGGTCAAAAGAACAGGCTTTGAACAACAGACCTGTATTTCAATATTAATTCCATCTGTAATGATCTGTTTACTAGTGTAAATGTAGGCAAGTCTTATCATCCCAGTCAGCTACAATTTCTTCATCAATACATTGTATATTATTTCATGACTGTATTCAAGAAACATGTGAAGTAGCAGGTTGATTCATATGAAATGATTTTATAGGTTAAAACAATTGAATATCAGTTATTTCATTTGAATCATCAATTTAATCTTAACTAACAGAAGCGTAATATTGAAATTAACTGTTTCTCTGGGATGGGGTAAGCCACGCCCACCAGCCAATCAGAGCGGCTATATGCAAATTAGCCCAGCCAAGATGGCTGCAGCGAACACACGGAGGCTTGCCTCCGTGTGTCCGCCGCCACCATCTGTTGCCTTCCTGCAGGCCACACAGGAGGGGCGGGGAGGGGGGGCAGGAGGAGTGAGCTGCCCGCCGCCCCGCACCTCCGCCACCTATGAGTGCCCCCCCGACAATCCATTTCAGGCGGCAGGGCAGCCAGGGCCTGGGGGAGCAAGCCAGCCCAGGCCCCCAGGCTGCCCTGTGGCCTGGAAGTAGATCCGTGATCGTGGGGGCATGGGCACACATAGAGGCATAGCCTCCGTGAGTGCTCATGCCCCCCCGAGATGGATTCCAGGTGGCTGGGCAGCCTCGGGGGGCGGAGAATCCGAGCCAGCTCCGCCCCTGCAGCTGAGGCCTGGAAATCGCTGCAATTGGGGCACACAGCACACATGGAGGTGTGCCCTCCATGTGTGCTGTGTGCCCCAATGGATTCCAGTGTCCCTAACTGTGAGAGGGCACAGGCTGGGATTAAGTACCCCCCCCACCCCACCAAGTGCACAAATTTTTGTGCACTGGGCCCCTAGTATTAATACTAAAATCGGATTTTGATTTGATAAAGAATACTTTCAATATGGTTGAAAGTATTACCTATGTCCTCTTTTTCCCCCAATTGACTTCTTCTAGCCTGCCCCTGTCCGTACCCCAGGCCTTCACTACCTTCCCTGTCTGTGTCCATGGGTTTTGAATATATGATTGTAAGTTCTTTGGTTGATGTTTCCCCACTCACCCATGCCTTTCTTCCCTCTGCAATTCTGTTATCTATTTCATGTTTTTATGTCTCTGGATCTATTTTGTTCATGAGTTTATTTTATTCATTAGATTCCACAAGAGTGAAATCATGAGATTACTTTTAAGTTCATATACAATGAAGAGACAGACTATTTTCAAAAGAAAAATAAGCTAGTTTAGAACCAATCTTGCCCAACATAAACCAACCAGGATCTGATTTTAAAAAGAATGTACCCTGGCCTGGCTGGCGTGGCTCAGTTGGTTGAATATCATCCCACGAACTAGGAGGTCCCAGTTCAATTTCTGGTCAGGGTAAATGCCCAGGTTGTGAGCTGATCCCCAGTAGGAGGCATGCAGGAGGCATGTTTCTCTCACATTGATATTTCTATCTCTCTCTCTGTTTCTCTTCCTCTCTCTGAAATCAATTTTTAAAAAGTACTAAAAAAAGAATGTACCCTAAATCTAATTATATAACTATTTTTACAATTAGATCATGTATAAGATTGCTCAAACAATAAAACCCCTGATCTACTTTGCAGATTTCATAAAGTTCAGGCATACATTTTATTAAAAGCTATATTTTTCTGGTATATCATACAGACTATTAAGGTAGCCATCATGACAATTTTGTCCTGAATTTGAGCATGAACTATGACTTGCGTTTAGCCAATAAAATCAAGCAAAGTTGATGGAATCAATCTGATTATATGTGTACATGATTATAACATCTATCTATATAAGTAAAAATGTAAATGTTTGTTCAAAATCTTAAATCTCCAAAAGTTCTTCACCAATTGATTTGAAATTTTGACACAACATTGCATTAGAATAAGCACGTGTTTTTATATACCTATTATATAGATGTCACACCTGTAACAGATAAAAACATGCTTGTTTTTTTAGCTCTTGCATCATCTGGAATAGCTGTGACATTGCTACCAGGTGGAAGAACTGCTCATTCTGCTTTGAAATTGCCATTGAAAAGGAAATTCATTGAAACTCCCATGTGCAACCTTTCCAAAACATCTGGCATTGAAAAAGTATTGTAGAAATACTTTTGTTTGGGATGTATGCACAATGGCACACAATAAATCACTCAAGGCTCTTGATTGATCATTGCAAGATTTGCATGGAAACATCAGACCACTTGGGAACGCATTAATATTGCTTGCAGGAGATTTCAGGCAAATATTACCTGTAATTTCTAGATCAACACTAGCAGATGAAATAAATGCTTACCTGAAGTACTCTACTTTGTGGTGACATATAAAGACATTAAAATTAACTACAAATATGTTTTTCCAGCTACAAAATGTCAATCAGCTGAGATATTCTCACATCAGTTGCTGGACATTGGGAACAGAAAGGTGCCGGTTGATTGGAACTCAGAACGAATTTGATTGCCTCATAACTTCTGCAATTTAGTGACATCAAAAGAAGAACTGGTTGAAAAAGTATTTCCCAATATTCAAATCAATTATAAGAATCACAATTGGCTGAGTGAACGAGCTATTTTTGTGGCCAAGAACAAAGATGTCTACGAACTTAACAATATTGTTCAATCTAATATTCAAAGCAAGGCAGTCACATAAAAGTCCATCAACACTGTTGTGGAAGCAGATAAAGTGGTTAATTATCCAACAAAATTTTTGCATTCACTCGATCTGCCAGGGATGCCACCGCATGTACTGCAATTAAAAATTGGTGTGCCA